>LD688935.1:1180691-1211607 GCA_003118335.3 Papilio memnon
TGTAAGCAAACACCTGGTTGCCGCCCATTCCATGACAGTAGCCCATACCCAGCGGCTGTCCCGCTTTACCGCCCAAAGTATCCAAACAGTTGGACGTCTCCGCGTTACGTATCTGAAAATGGACGTAAATTGGTCTAACCCGCGACTTTATTGGAATGAATTAAAACTCAGCATATGCGCTATTCTCGACTAAATTTATCACTATACCAAATTTCATTTGGATCCTTTAATCCTTTCTGGAGTTAGATTGTAACAAACATCCATTATATTTAAAGTGTGAACATGATTTATTGCTAAACACTTAAATAATTAGCGCGTACCATTCCTGCGACCACGTTACCACTTAACTATGGGTGTGATCGTGGTCAAGCGCTGATTTTAAAAATCATAAAAAAATATATATATAAATATTTTGCAAGATTTTTCATTAACTACCCTCCATGCGCGTCACTAGCCTTTGATTCGGGAGGGGGGGGGACTTTCATTTAACGTAATCCATTATCACGGTCTACATAGCAATAAAGTAGACCACAGTTAAATTAGGCAAATATGCAGTTTACGATATTAAAAACAATAACTGTCATATATGACTTATTTAAATTATATAATATCAAAAATTAACATATATTTCATCGTAATCTCAATAACAATAATATTAATTCATAAAAATCGGTCAAGGCCAAACGTTGTCGTTTACCGAATCGATTTTTATCGTAAATCAAAGCAACCGATTCTACACTAAATCCGGTATCGTCAGGTGAGAAACCAGTTTGCAGATTTTTTTTATTTCATTTACATATTTGTTTTCTGATTCAGCTGAGATCTAATTATTATTCGATATAGATATGAAAGAATTGATCTTTTTATTTCTATAATTTGTCATATTTATAAATAACTATTATACATTAGAAGAATTACACGCTATTTAATACTAGATACTAAAACTTTTACACTAAAATTCTAATGTGTTACAAAAAAGTCTTAAATTCTTTTTAACTAAGGGCCCGTCCTACCAAATTGTAAACTGTCTGATAACAATCCAACGTGTAAAATATATGATGGAAATATCGGATTTTGTTTCCTTATTGTTGACGTGATTTTTAAGCTATCTGAGCCTCTATCAGCCGGTGGTGGGACAGGCCCTTAGTTTCAATAACTTACCTCTCCCAAAAAGTAGTAGTCCAAAGGCATCTGGCTCTCAGGGTAAATATTCTCCAAATACCATCTGAAGCTCTTACACTTGAGCCTCTGTCTTAGCGCCTTGCGCTCGCTGACGTCACCAACGGGCACGTTTAGTGCACCTGCACCCAATAACACCAAGTATACTTAAATGTTCTAGAAGCAAGTAGAACTTTCAAGCAATACGTAATGTTTTGCGTATACATGCATGCTTATTTCGTAACGAAAATATTTAGCTTTTTTAATTTTAATAATTCAATAATATGAGTTTTCTATAAATAAGTAATCTTGTACACAATATGCGAAAAATAAATCACCCGTAGCAGTTAATGTCTTAAACAAAAGTGTTATCTAAATGGTTATGAAAATTAATTATTGTTATCTAAAATAAAATTATCCAAGTTAATGAAAAATATTATTTTATCACAGCATGCAATCAAAAATGTTTACTGGAAAATCATTTTTAGCAATTTCATGCGAAACAACGATAATGAAACAGTATTCCAAAATAGTTATATAGGTCAGAGATATATTTTGATAACTGTAACTGTTATTTTATAACTGTTACTTCTAAAATTAGGTTAGTTTGTTGGGGCGCTACTATTTAGTAAATTCATATAAAACACGTTTATGCCAATAAATTAAGCATTTAAGAAAGCTTTAAGAAAGAAACCAAAGGACTCAATAGGTAATTTAATATATTGTCTTGAAGCGATAAAAAATTAAAACGATATTAGTTGGTAAAAGTCAAGTAAAAATGTAAAAGTTAATTTTTATAATGCAATTCAGGTTACAGGTCTCAGATTACTGTTTCAAAACGTTACTTCAAATCTAAAAACCTTTGTAAATCAGCCCTCTTGTACTGAATCTTAATTTTCGCTAGAGCGGGACACACCTGTGTTAAGTGAGTTAGCAAAGCAGAAGCTTGGCAAACGATAGCGAAAACAAAGATTCAGCGTAAGCATGAGACCTGGGTTGATATTGTAGTAGAAATGCTTCCATTCGTCGAGCCAGACTTCGGCGAGTCGGGCGTTGTTGTGGTTGACGACGCGGCCCGTGCCGCCGGGGAAGCTGTAGGGCGTGGTCTTGCGGAACACGTGGCCCACGTGCGCGCACGGCGCGATCTCCAGCCGCCCGCCGCACTGCCACACCTGGCCCGCACGCCCCACACGTCACCCGACACGTCGCGAACACCCAGATAGTTACACGGTTTTGCTACATTTTAGCGACTTTTTATTATAAAAAAATTATGTCCAAAAATACTATTCAAGGTCATTTTCTTTTCCTCAGGGTAGATTACAGTCCTTAGGTCGATTTCACTTTGTTAATTATTTATTTTTGAATTATTTTTTTATTAGTTCAAAAACCGAAACTTATCCAGTTATATTTCACGTTATCAAGAATTGTTTTTTAATAACAAACTGCAAATACATTTTACAATGTGTTTCGTGAAATTTAAATAAGCACGTATTATTTATACCGTATCACAAATATTACAGCGAAATTTTACATCATAATTTGTATGATAATCTGATTAACATAATGTAGATTTATGTTAATTATTGACTAATATGAATAAAGACATCGTTTGACCTGTTGACCGTAGTAATAAATATTGTATAGTTTTTAGTTTATTTTGAAGGTTTAACGTCCTACGAATCTGGGCGGCGTTATTCGAGACGTGTCAAGTTACGTAAATACCCATTACCTCGACCATGTTATGCAACAAAATTCACCAGCTTGTGTCATACAAAAATTAAATCAAATGTATTCTTACCAATTCGTGGAGACAGTGCTTCTCAAACATTATAGATTCGCGTACAAACGAAATAAAACTATTTTTCACTTCTACTACTTACTATAATAATTTAACGTGGATATATTAATACAATTTATTAAACGTAAGGAATTATATACTTTGTACTCGTTTAGCTTGATTTTTATTAAAAAACGCTCGCAAATAACTTTCAAAATTATATACGGGTTGCAAATATTTATACCAGTAAAAATCAAAGTTTGAGAAGCAGGGAATATTCCTTATTTCCATTTTATATGCATCATATCTTCACACGATCTGTGCAATTAGCGCATCACAAAATTTATGAATTGACCCCGCAAATTAATAGCATTTTAACGTAAATTTTTATATCTGCTATGACTTTGTAGAATCAGTACGACATCATGTTTTATTGGTGAGCAAAAACAATAGTGTGGTGAATTTTGTTTATTAATGACGCAATGCATTGTTAGTGACTCCTGTCACAAGCTGGATGATTAAAACAAGGTAAGACAAACAATGTTATCACACACAAACATATTATTTTATAATACCCTCATTTTGACAAGCAATATAATCTCATAACATAGACTAAGAGATTCACTTTTTCACATTTAAATTGTATAAAACATACTTCAGTGTTTAAAGTTATTGAGACACTTATATTGCTTGAAAAAATGTCTTAATTAAACCGATTTGTTAATTATGTTAAAATTAGATAGGCATTAGTTTTGATTACATGTTAAACATCGGCGCGGAATGTTAATTTGATGTTAAAAACAATTATGTCATTCGAATCGATTCTATTAAGCCATGATGAGTAAAGAATTGTGGCACAGTTCCGTTTAATAAATATTAAATAAATATTAATAATAATATGCTAATATGGAAATAATTAACTATTTATTGAATCGACACTATCAGAAGACAGGTTTATATTATTTTCCGATGAATGAATGGAATTAATCTAATTATTACCAACGAGTTAATGCAAATTCATTTCCCGGTATTACCGACTGATTCGTTCTACACACACGCACTATTACGCATTATTTTATTACTTAACGTCCAGTAAAAGTGTACAGAACACACTATTCTGTTAGACTACTAATTGTTCCTGTCATATTGCGTAATAATAAGCGATTTGATATATTGGTTCGATTAACTTTTATAAAGGTCAAAAAATTCTCAAGTTATTGAATATGAGAATCTAAACTCGTTTAAAACGCCCACAATAGATTTGGGATTTCTATATTTGGTAGACGTGAATTATGTATCTAGGTTAAATAAACGGAAAATAGATCATGTGCCACAGCTCTCTACGCGACAAGTGTTGCTGTGGTTATAGACCTGATTTTTTTTTTCAATATGTATTTATCAAAAACTCTTCATTGCTTCTGCATTACGAAGAAGCGTGAGAATAATAAAGAAAAAAAAGGTATAAAAACAGCAAAAAATATGAGAAAAACATAATGTCTGAAAGATCACAGATCACAGGCTGGCACACATATTCAAGAAAAACAAAAAAAGAAATAGAATAGTATGGCGAAATAAGCATGCAAGTAATAAATAAAATGCAGCTGCAATGGCGGTTAACTGGACGTTAAGAAGCTCGATATTTAATTTTAGTGTTAATAACAATTTCACAAAACACATCCGCATTATTTGAATGTTATCCCAAGCCACAACAAAACTTTATCATTGTACCCATAGACCGTTATCATTTTGCTTGCAATGATGCTAAGTAAAAACTACAACTCCCATTATCGAAAACGTTAAACCAATGAAAGTGTCACTGAACAAATTGAGAGTCTAGGACTAGAGTATACTTCAAATTGTTTTTTAACATTAATACTGTAAAGAGGAGGTAGGAAAACATTTGTTACTTTTGTCTTGTTATGACGGAGTTTTTAACCTCGATTTAATGCAGCAAAATGTGAACGGCCCCGGCACATAACCAAGCATCGAACCTGGGTTCATGGCGTAATAGAACTCGCCCCACTCGTCCATCCAGACTTCGGCGACGCGCGCCGCGTTGTGCAGCACGATGTTCTGCACCCCGCCGGGGAACGAGTACGGCGACTTGTCGCGGAACACGTGCCCCACGTGCGAGCACGGCACGATCTCCAGCGACCCGCCGCACTGCCACACCTTCACACGCACCACCTCACCACCTCACTACCTCGCTATCTACCGCACGTGACGGCACGCTCACCGTACATCTCTCACCTCACTACCTCGCTACCTCACCGCACGTGACGTCACATCACCGTACATCTCGCAACCTTACTACCTCATCTACACGCCTCACGAGATAGCATGATTAGCATGAGAATATAAGATTTTTTTTAGTATTACCAATAAAGGTTCCTACTCAACTCACAGCTAATCTAATAGGATTTATTTAGTTAATTTTCTAATATTTCATGTATCCTTGATTGTGATATATATTGTTTACAAGTCAAATGGCGGGATTCGAACTCTCGACCACATGATCGGAAAACCATAATCATCAATAGGCTATTGGGGCTTCAATTTCATTTGCATCAAATAACGAACTTATCCTTCCTTCTTATCCTAATATTCTCTGAATAGATAGTTAATCTTACATCAGTAAATTTCTAGTGTATTTTGCAATTAAACCTTACAAACCCCAAAATCCTTATGTTTTCAACAAACATAACAATCAGTCAGTTAGTGAATGCATACGATACCCGGAAGCTCATCTCGAGGTTCTCCCCGCCCCAGATGTCCATGCCCTCGTCATAGGAGCCGATCTTATAGAAGTAGTCTCGGTCGATAGCGAACAGGCCGCCAGCCATGGTGGGTGTGCGCAGCGGCGCCGTGCGGTCGCCGCCGCGACGAGACATCTCGCGCTCGGGTACGCGGTACCTAACCAATGGATACTTAGAGCGGCACACCTTTGACTAAACTATCGCACAACAGTGGTGCGATAGTCGATTGTTTCGCAGCCCATTCGACTGTTTAGTTACATAACTAGAAATCGTGTGTGCACACCTCCATATATTCTCATACGCATCAAAGCGAGACTAAGCAGTTGTGCGATAGTTAAGTTTCAGGTGCACACTTAAATAGTAACCTATTAAATTGACATGCTTTGAAAGCGTCTGAATCTGTTTTTTTTATGTAATTTTTATTACAATGTAATAACGAAAAGTTTGAAAGGCAAGAAGTTAGATGACTTCGTAAAGTGCTAAGTACGATTTTTAGCTAATAATAAATTATTTATTTCAAAATATTGCATTAAAGTAAGAGCTAGTAAAATAATCAAAGATTCTGCAAGTAACAAGATTAACGTGGAGAAATTTACAAGCGTGGATGACGTATTAGATTTCTTTTTGTAACCATATAGAATTAATTAAAACGTCTGTACGTTTGCTTACACAAACAATTTGATTATTCAATTTAAAATATTCTTCGAAGAAACAGTCAGACTTTTATCGACTTTTTATGTATATTAATTGTTGTATTATTGTTTTATTAATGTAAATAATGAACATCAGAATTGATATAAAATCATAAATCAATTTGCAGAGGAATTATTTTTTACCATTGAAGTAGTTTCAAGATCCCGATATTTTTTTTAACAATGTCAAATCAATACAAATTTCATTCAAATTAGTGTAGAAATAAATGAAGGGAGTTTCATTTGAGAAGTCGAGAACAATAGTATTATGCAATCAAAATAGGTTTGTATAACGTCCTAGCCTTGAGTGCGGTGAGCTGATTGCTAACTGCTACCCTATTTATAGTTAGTAGTTATTGTATCAGCTATTCATTTAATCCTAATAAAATAACTTATAGAAAAAATTTAACAAATTCAGGCAATCAGCAAACATTTTCATGTGCAAATCTTAGACGAGGAATGTGTTTTAATACTTTTGATAAAATATGAATTCAAATAAAACCTTGAAAGGTCAATGACACTTGATGTTACTATATTCGACTGTGGGAACACGCTAACAGTTCATGGAGATTTCCGTCAACACAGAAGGGTTACACTTTTTACCATACTTGAAGCAAATAAATGTATAACAAAGTTTATATTTTTACTAATATTAACTCTTAAGAAGGAATCGGGATTAAATAGGTAAAAAGCATAAAATCAATTATAAATTACTTGATAACATAGTTCTAGTCAGATAAAAAAAAATTAATTGCGCCAACAAAAGTTAACAGGAAATGTAATGGATAAACAGTGCATTTTCCAACTTATCTTGTAGCCAATGACAACTAGATACTTCCTGTATTTATCATAATAAAGGGTTTAGTGTAATTTGAACTTTATACATACCATCTAAAGTTTAATTTCCAATTGAATCCACCCCACGTCATATCCGAGGCCTGTATGTACTCGAAGGTGGTATCCGAGATGACGTCAATGATGGGACACACCACTGTCGTACGGTCTTCCACTATCCTCGCTAATAAAGGCTCCAACCAACCCTCTGTTATAGATTATCCAAAAAAAGTCCCTTATTATCACATATGTATAAACACGAGCTGTTGCTCGCGACTCAGTCCGCGTGGAATTAAATATACAAAAGTGAGTAGTCTATGTGTTCTTCCAGACTATCCTCTATGTCTTTGCCAAAATTCATAGAGATCCGTCCAGTAGGCTAAAACTCATAACAAACATCCATCCATCTAAACTTTAGTATTTATAATATTAGAAAGAAGTCAGATAAATGTCTCCTTTCCCGTGTAGCCCATCATAATTATTTGTCAAACACAACGCGAAATTTATATTAATTGCTCCATCGTGGTAATAATTGACACAACAAACATCATCTAAATCACTATCGACCAAAAAAACATAAAAAATATTAAAACAAGCGCTTCAATGAGCAATATTAAGGACTCAATCATTCTTAAATGTATCTTGACCTCAAATACCCACTTGACTTTTAATTATTAAGCCGATACTGAGTCATGTAACCAAATTTAAGATTTCAAAGTTTTTTACATATAACTTACCCGTGCATTCACAATGTGCGTCCAAAAACGTAATAACGTCCCCTTGTACATGTTTTGCGCCCAAAAGCCGCGCCCTAATAAGTCCTGAGCGATTTTCCGTTCGGAATAGATGCGTTGGTACTGGCAGCGTTTTTATATAGTCCTCTAATTTTTTGCCCAAGTGTTCTAAACAATCGTAAGTTATCAGTTAAATACAATTCATTCCTACAACTTTTAAACTGCTACAATTATCGTAGTTATTGGAATGAACAAGCTGGATGTAGAAACAAAAGGGTGTCCGTACCGTGCTATAAGAACTGTATACCCAAATATAAAATTGCTTCTTACTCTCATACAGCCAACCTTATATGAGTGATATACACGTAAAAAGTGTCTTTTGGTTTTTTTTTTCAAATACAAAAACATTTTAGATTTTTGTCAATTTACTAATATTTCTTTTAAAAACTCTAAGTAATCTTGAAAAAGCTTGTGTTGATATGGTTCACGACGATATTCGAATATCGGGATTCGAATGCACGACCGTTAGATAGGTAATCCGTACTCCAAACCATTATGCTGCACTTAAAAAAATGGTTGATTTGATAACATTGACGTTAATTTTTATGTTTTCACCTTTTATCATTTAAAGGCGATAAGTGACATGACATTAAATATTTTTTCCCGATATCGTTTATTTATTTGAACGTTAAGTTTACATGAAATTCAAATTAAATACAAGAACGAGTTGTTCTTGTTATGGTGGATCGAAGTAATTTTGCTTGGTGAAGATTTTATTAGAAATGCCCTACACTATTTGAACACCAATAGAACCCACAAACTAGCAAATTGTCAAACAAAAGTTGAACAATATCAAGGAATCATTTTTATTGTCTTTATATTTTCTTATAGTAAACAGTTCATTATTTTATATTTAATTGTAGTGACATATTCAAGAATTACACCATTGATTGTGAGTGTACATAAGCACAGCTGAATTAATACTATAATATATGGTAATTATTTAAACACAAACATATTAAACAAACACTAATAAGATAAATAAAAAAATGAATGAATAATTTATGATTAATAGTGGAATTTTTATATGAGAACAAAACTTTATTTATATAGTAGCTTGTAACGGCCAAGTGGTTTAAATCCATCTGTACACTCATATTACAAGGCCTAAGTAAACTTAACTTGAAACCTATAAAGATTTCTTTGCACAATGTATGTAAAAACAGTATGATACAATATTATGCACTGGTAGTACAGCATGTAAAAGGTTAAACATCTTGACTTGAAAGCATCCCAGATATAGTATTAACAGAAAGGATTTTAATTTATCTAGAATCTAGACTAGATTGTTTTTTTTTTTTTACTGATTTGTCACTGTTTGCCTTGAAGAGGTATTAATAGCTTCACCGGATTTGAGGTGGCAGAGCGCAGATGACACTTAGCCTAAACCTCGTTTATAAGTAACTAAGCTCGAAGGTTCCCTCAGGAAAACCTCGGCTCAGGCCGTTACTTTGTTTTTATTACCGGATTGGAAGGCCACGGAGCTCTTAGATTGCTTCGGTGGATGCTCCATGGAGTGACTAGGCAAAAGGCCCCCGAGAGGGGACCTCGGCTTGGGCTGTCACTTAATACGCGTTTAGCATTCCGATTCAAGCGTGCCCGAGAGCGCCGAACCTCGACTTAATTGGTTGCTGTTAGCTGATTGCTAAAAGTGAATCTCCTACTACAAATAGCACAGAAGTACCTATAGCCTAAGGGTTAAGGTGCAGATTTCCCACCATGTGGTCGAGGATTCGAATCTCACCATTCGACTTTTGTCGTAAAGCATATCCTAGCACAAGTTTAGTTGGAATGGTACAAGAAATATTAGCAATTAACCAAAAATGTACTGATTAATAAAATGCACTATTTTTATTGGTGTCAATTCAACTTCTGTTCAATTCAAAAGGCAATTAATATAATATGTTAAAAATTATTATTGCTGTTAAACTTACCTTTTTCACTTGCATCATCCACTAAAATAATTTCTTTTAGCAATGGCCGAGGTGATCTATTGATAGTACTCCAAATGGTTCTGATAAGTGTGGTCCAAGCCTCATTGTGGAAGACAATCACAACACTAGTTGTAGGCAGTAAATCTGGGTACAGTTTTCCTTTACATCTAGAAAATATATGCTTTTAATATAAACATAGCTTATTGGTTATATTTTCTTGCTTCACAAGGTTAAAAAAGAATTTATAGATATTAAACTGGTTAATTTTTTTTTTATATATTTTTTATTTTGACTTACTTTTCAAATCTGACATCAGTTAGTGATCTATTTAACGAGATCATATCACTAGCTAACAAATTAAACTGGTTCTCCTGGAATTTGTCCAACATAAGTTTCTCTTGTTCTATTGGAATGTTCACAGCTTTACCTAAAATATAAAATTACACCACATATTACACACTAGATTGTGCCAACCCTAAGTTCTTTAGCAATTTGGCAATCTTTGCTACTGGAGATTAGAAACCACTCTACTATAGGGTTGCCAATAAATTTAGTTATCATACTATTTTACTTTTTAAATGTGGTTTTTAATCATACCCATTTCTCCAGGAGAGTCACCCTGCGGCCTCACCGGTCGCACTACTGACCACCTCTTTAGCCGGGACTTTGGATATGGAGCCAACATTAACCCATCATCACCAATGTCCTGCTCTATTTCATTCTCTTCTAAATTAGTTTCTTCATCGTCTACTTTACTTCGTAAACCTGCTGCTATCGCACCCCTTTTACCACGGAGCTCTACTGTATCTTCACTCTAAAATAAAAACTCAGATATTTATAATATAGCTTTCACCCGCAACTTTGTCCGCATCTAATGTCCTTCTTGTTCAACATGTGTGCCTAATTTCATCAAGATCTGTTAAACTGTTTTGGAAATATATCTTTGTTTGTCTCCTATAAATTACTAAGCCACTGGATATACTTTAATTAAATTTTAATTATTTTTAAGACATCAGAATGTGCCATGATGTAAAAAAATCTTCCTAATATTGCAAGCAGTTAAATAATGAGCAATGTTTGATGTTATTCTAAGTTATACAACACTCAATTGTAAATTGTGTATGCAAACAGTTTCTAGGAACCTAGCACCCTATTACATTCACTTTCACTTTTTTGTACTGTGACTCATATGGCAATTATGTAAATATTATAATACTATCTATTATTTTAATGAACAATTTATATTAATATGTAATGTCATTACTAATCAAAACAATTTATATATCCTGATGATAATAATTTAAAAAGCCTCTATGTGCTAGTTCCAATAAAAACCTAGGACCTTACCATTAAGTATAAAAATTGTGTGGGAAAATCTTAGTCTCTCTATAGATGTAATTATAAATGCAAATAATATTTAATTCAAGAATTTCTATTAATGAAAATAATGTTGGGTCATATCATGTATAATTTCTATACAAGTACTAGTATATTGATGCCTGTCAGTAAAATTATGTAAATGAAAATCGTTAATTTAAATAATAGGTTTTCAACATGAATGAACATTTATAGAATCATAAGAGGGGAAGGCATGTAACATATATATGTACGATTTACATGTTTAATTTAATTTCATAAAATGAATAATATAATAGGTAAACTTACCCTGACAACAACTTCATTTGTCTTTTTACCACAACCATCGCCGAAGCAGTCCGAGTAGATAGCTAAGAGCGCGACGTCCACTAGCAACCAAACTAACGATGTCAATAATATAATGCGACACGTGTGTATTCTTATTTTACTTCGAAACATTTTAACTAAACAAAAATCAAAGTAAAGTTTCCTTTCAGTGCCACATGTCAGTTCCGATAAAAGTGACAAGTTGACTCGCCGCGGACCTACAAACAACAAAGGTATAAGCAAATCAACTTAGCTTACTGATGTTTAATAGCACTTATATTTCACAAACATCAACATAACCACTGGTTTTAGTCACCACAACACAATATTTGCTAATAACATACAATACGATATATAACACACAATTAGATAAAAGTAGGTTTTAAGATTGAAGTGACAAATATACGTAATATTTAAGAAGTTCAAAGTATTTATAGTAATGCTACATAAAAATCATTTACCCAATTTACAGTTCAATGTTTATACACATTAAATAATCTATTTAACTATTTTAAAAGCAGTTCGACAAAATAAACGTTTTGCTGTGCTGAGGTAAATCGTAAACGTCAATACGTCAAACTTTCTATCTCAAATGTCGAATGCCGTGTCCTGTCCTCTATGATCGGATACGTGATGCGGAATCACTGATCTCTAAGTAAAAGGATAGGTGATTGCTTGAAAATAACAGCCTTTAATGTGTTCCGACTTTAACGCACCTTTTTTTGTCACTGACAATTAATGCTATCACTATTTAATTCGAATCTTACCCATCGCCACATTCCGTTACCGGCAGCGCCACAATGGCGAAAATCACATAACCACGAAATCTCATTACATAAACCAGTCTATACATAGAGGTCAGTGACTTCTTAAACATTGTTATTTGTGGTTTTTGATATCATTTATTTTTGGTACATGTGTTATAAAATACATATAATAGGTATCGCCTGCATAAATCTTTTTTGTACTAAAAAAGATGACCTCGAGGTCGAATGTCATTGTGCTGTGTACTGTACAGGTACGCTTTGAAAATTAAAAACAAAGAGGTTTTCTGACTCATGTCAATGTCATTGTCAAACCAAATCCATGAATGCTGTTGATTGGTGATTTCCATTCTAGATTATTTTTTACAGCCAATTCAAATTCAGGAAAAATATTGGCACTTGATTTTTAACCAATAGTGTTAGTGTTTACGTATATAAAATACGTTTTGTCTAGATCAAATCTTTATTATTCAATTCTAATTCTAATTAAATAAATTATGGTGCTACGTTGAAATTCAACAAGTAGATCAGCGTCTGCAAATTAAAACTAGTACCCTAGCGTAGAAGAAAACATTTACGAGGTTTGACCACATAAACTAGAAAAGATGTATTACCTGCATAAATATGGACTAAATTGATGAAGCTTTACGGCTTTAATGCCTTCTACATAGTACGTCATCATTTTCTATACTTTTATTAGTATTTTATTTAATAATCCTTACACATTTTGTCATCATGAACAGAATCAAGAATAATACTAGAATGCCAAGGAATTCCGAAAGTACAAATGAGACTGATGTTCACGCAGATGCGTGCAGGCTCATTGCGAATTCGAACAAACCGCCTGAACCTAAATATGAAAACTCTTGGACTGCTGGCGTTCAAATGTTCGTGTCGTTTCTGCTTGCCGGCTATGGAATGGTTGCAGCTAGTTTATTACTTGATAAAGTACAACATTGGAATGTCTTCCAAGTAGTATCAGAAGTATACATTTTAGTTCCAGCACTGTTGGGTTTAAAAGGAAACTTAGAAATGACTCTAGCATCAAGATTGTCTACACATGCTCATTTAGGACACATTGATAACAATCTTGGATCGTTAATTGTGGGAAATATGTGCCTCATTCAGTGTCAAGCAGTTCTTGTTGGGTTTTTAGCTGCTATGGCCGCAGTGGCTATGGGTTGGATACCGGATGGCCAGTTTGATATCCATCATGCCATGTTACTATGTGCTTCAAGTGTCTTAACAGCTTCATTTGCAAGTCTGGTGCTTGGTTTAATAATGATTGGTGTGATAGTGCTTTCTAAACAAATGGATATAAATCCTGATAATGTAGCTACCCCTATAGCAGCAAGTTTAGGTGATTTAACAACATTAGCACTGTTGTCTTGGATAGCATCTCTATTACACAGGACAATCGGTTCAAGTATATTATTGCCATCTATAATCATAATTGCTGGTTTAATTCTGGTGCCAGTTTGTGGATACATAGCATATGAGAATAAATTTACAAGGCAAGCTTTAGACGAAGGGTGGGTTCCTGTGGTGTCTGCAATGGTTATAAGTAGTGCGGGTGGATTAATTTTGGATTACACAGTGTCAAATTATTCAGGTATTGCAGTGTTTCAGTTGGTTATTAATGGGATCGGTGGTAACATGGTAGCTGTACATGCATCTAGACTTTCAACATCACTGCACACTGGACAGAAAATGGATTCAGTTTTGAGCAACACAACAAAACTACTAATGGTTATGGTTATCCCGAGTCAACTAATATTTATACATACTATTGAATACTTGAAAGCTGGCCATACTTCATTAACTCCAATCTTTATTCTTATTTATATGTCTGCTGCTCTCCTGCAGGTGTTTCTCTTACTAACAATAAGTCACTACATGGTAGTGGGAATGTGGAAATTGGGTATGGATCCTGATAACTCTGCAATACCATATTTAACAGCATTAGGTGACCTTTTAGGTACAGCATTATTAGGTATAGCCTTCCATGTTTTATATGCTATTGGAGATAAGGATAGTGATTTAGGTGATTAATATTTACTCAGTATTATATTGAATGCTCAAATTATATAAAAAAGACTTGTATACTTAAACTTGACAAATCTGCTTGTAATACTGTGCCATTTGTTTTTTTCAATGTCTGTATTTTATCTTATATCTTTGATGTATAAATTAATCTATCAAGTTTTAGTTTAATAACTCCTTTTGGTGCTATATAACATAAATATCAATAAATATTTTTACAATTTAAGGTATCATTTATTTCTGAGCATATATGCATATTGTTTACCATGAATATCTAGATCTGATACATTTAATACCAAAAATAAACAATGTTCTGTTATCACATGTTTTATCATTGCCAAGGATAAAGCAAGATTGCTATTTTGACAGCTGTTAGCAGCAATGTATTAAAACTTTGGTACCTAAACATGGTATTAGTTTCTAATGTTATTACCAGAACTTATTAATGGATTTAACATAAATTATAATTGTCCAGATATAACACAAATAATAATTTAGTTATTAACAAAACATATGTGTGAAAACATATTTTACATTGAATAGGAATAAAAATAAACAGAATAGATTGTTTTTAAATGTTTATTAACTTAGTCTAGGTGTTTACTTGACTTCACGTAACCTCTTCACTGCGGAGCGGCAGGATGAGGCAGCTGTGGTTGAAAAGACCCATGCACCTCCGGCCACTGTCCTTTTGCAGCGCTTGCATGACCAGATGCCCACACAAGACCGTTTCATGGCATCCTGAAAGTATAAATAATTATCTATTTAGCACTGTAAATCTCTAGCTTGTGGCTGCTCTCACCCATACAGAAATAAAATAAACTTAATAAATTGTCTATGTACTCTTTCTCTTTGTTCTATATCTGTTCCGAATTTCATCTACTAATTAATTTTAGTAATATAGTGAAACAAAACTCTTTAGTTTCAATCCTTTAGTAAATTGAGAAAAGAGTTTCAAACACTTTTAGATATATGTATGGTGTAAACACTAATTGCATCTCAATGAAAAGCATGGTATACATGCAACATAACGCAAAATTATGCTTAATTTAAAGAAACAGTACTTCAAACAACGGCTTGAGGTAATGAGTTGTGATACGAATGGATTTTCAAAAATGTACTGTTTACATTATCATGTATCGAGAAATTGAAATGGTGTAAAATTCAATTTCTTGTAGTTTAAGATGTAATTACAAACATAACCCAACGATATCTGTATGCTTAATATCGACTATGTAAGAAATATACAAAAGTTATTTACCTTTCCACAGAAAGAGCAAGTGTACTTTGCGTGTTGTGTTACTTCCATCTTTTTGACCATTTTACGCAATGAGGCACCATAACGTGTTCCATATTTGCCGGTAATTCCAACCTTTTTTGTACGTTTGGCCTGAAAACATCACAACAAATTGGTACATTGTATCACATAAACTAACTTCGGGAATGTTGAAATATCGTGCACAACTGAGAAAACGCACAACGTTCACTTAAATATTTCATATTTTGGAATAAAACGATAATGGATTATTGAAATATTTAGAAATTAAAATCCTCACCATTGTAAAATAACCTGCCTAACACAACAGTTGACAGAAAAAGAGGAATGACAGATTTTTGACACTGACACTATACCATAGTCAAGAAATTTTCGTTGTAGGCGCCATAGATTACTAAAATGTTTTTAAATGAAAAAATGAAGTGTGTGTATAAAAGTCAGTCTTTTAAATAACATTATAACATTATTATTATCATATGCATTCACGAAAACTAGCTAAACCTAGAAACTCTATTCAATGTTGATACAGCTTCTTAGGACCTAAAAAGGTATGAAAGAAAAACTAGGGTTTTGAATAATGTTTTTTTTCTTTTTGATTACTTGTAACATTAAAAACTGCCATAAAAACTAATAATTAATGTCATCTGTCAATTTGTCATTGACCGTTGACGGATTCGCTTCAACGACCTACAAACTTGTAAAGGTCGATCTTACGGCTTTCTATAATACCGTCCCGACTAACTGGACGGAATAGTTTAGTATAAAATAATATACAAAATGCTCCGAACGATTGTTGTGCGAAACCAAGTTTTGGGCGAAAGTTTGAAAAAAGCTGTTCGCGTTAACCTAACGAGATGTATGTCTACGGAATTGATCAGGAGGAAAAGTTCCAATAAGTAAGTGTATTCTTAGTGTTATTACATCAAATAGCGTAAATACTTTTTAATTTATTAAATCTATAATTGCTTATTTAAAGTGTAGTTCTAGCTTTTAAAAGAAACGCTGATTGTCGGCGGTAATTGCATAACCAAAACGTCAAATCGTGTTACCTTGATTAATGTCATCAGATGGAAACATGTGCAACATTTACCTTGTAATTTTGCGAGATAAAAAATAGTAAATGTTAATGAAACTTATTTTAATAATAATGGGTTTTATATTGAGAAATAATGCCTACTGTAATTAACAATTTTTCAATATTTACAATTTTCTATAGAAAAAAAAATTGATACACTTTAAGGTTTATAAACTCAGAATCAAAGAGTGGGTTATTGGCACTGCAATGGAGACCTCAAATTCGCTACTACTCAGACTTGCCGAGCCACAACAAGGTAAATCTGCCTGCACTCTCACCCACTATGGAAAGTGGATCCATTGTGAGATGGGAAAAGAAAGAGGGAGATAAACTGGGTGAAGGTAAATTTATTCAACTATATTATATTAGTATGTTGTTATTAGCTTTATTTACTAGTGCTTATGTCAACTCATAGTAAAAAGTTACAAAAGTAAGTAAACCAACGGTAGTTTTATTACATTTTTGTTAATGATCACCTTGCTGTGGTATTCCTTCCTTTATCTTATAAAACTCTTTTTTTTTAATAATCTTAATTGCTATTATATATTATTTACAAATTAAGGTTGTTAACCAAGTTGAAGATATAAAGTTAAGGCTACATTTTGTTGACAAAAAAAACTGCCAATGAATGGGTTATTTGTCTCCGTAGTGAATAGTGATTCAGAAAGTGATAGTTTGTTTTTTATGTAAATAACATAATGAAGGTTGGCAATTTCACCTTCACATTGTAACAGCTATCATAGCTATAAAGATAAAATTATGATTAAGAGTATACATAATGTTTAGTAAATATAAATATAGAGCTGGACATGCATTCATAATAATAACTTGGTAAAACATTGTATAAGGTATTTTGTGAGAAAATTTAAAGTTAAGTGATTACTTATGTAATAGACCCCTTATTTAATTTACGAAATGGATGTGAAAAAATGTCTATTTAATTCAAACAACTCTCTTCTAACAGTGAATTAGAGAATCATCAACAAATCAATGCTTTTTGCATCCCATATACTTTTATTAGTTAACTAGCTGTTCCTTTGCGGCTATGAAATTATAAAAACTTTATTTTATTGTTTACATTTGTCAAATTCTCAATTGCAAATGTCATAATACGAATTACCTTACTATGGCAATCTTGCTTCCTTGATGTTTGCAGCAACTTATGGTCTCTTTCCCACATTAGGGTTTTTATCCAAAATATTTACCCCCAAGTTTAATGTCGTGAAAATATATAGCCTAAAGTGTGACGTAAGTGTAGGGATTTTTATTAAAAATTTAATTATTCAAAAATATGTTGTAGTTGCTGACATCTTAGGCAACAAAGAAGTGTGTGTTTACGCTTTATTACATTAGTATAGGTTACTGTGGCCCATGGTGGGTTGACTTCACACATATCTTTGCATTTCACCATAAGAATGTTACCTTTAACTTAGTGTAGGCTCCAAGCCCTTTAGTGGGTTTGTTTAGAGAGCTGATAATGATGTTTTCTTAGTGGTATAGTGTAAAAAATATACACTTCATAAAACTCATATTTGTATAGTGATAATACATTTACAATATACTATTTTTATTCTGCAGGTGACTTATTGTGTGAGATAGAAACAGATAAGGCGACAATGGGCTTTGAAACACCCGAAGAAGGTTACTTAGCCAAAATTCTGATCCCCGAAGGCACAAAGGGTGTCCCTGTTGGAAAGCTTCTGTGTATTATTGTGGAGAATCAAGCTGATGTTGCCGCATTCAAAGATTTTAAAGATGATTGTATGTATTTGTATAATTTTACTAAGTGTGCCTGGGTGTGGGTGTTACATATTTTGTAAAAGATTTAAACCAATAATGTAATTTTAAACCTGTGTAAAGTTGTAGTTGAAGCATAGTTCAAACATAATGAGGAAATTAATAACTCTGTAATAACTAAATAGCATAAATATAATTTGGTTTGGTCTGAACAGGTGATTAACCAGTTTGTTTACGTTTTATTTTTGTTTAATTGGGTTTGATTTTTAATTTTATATTTTTATTTGCATGAACAATTAACACAATGAGTAACAAATTGCAGCAACAGGAGCGCCAGCAAAACCTGCACCAGCTGAAGGTAAATATTGCATACTAACAATTAAAATTTTGCATGAATAAATTAAAAATAATTTTTAAAATTAAGTTGGTAACATTTATCTATTATAGTAATTTTTTTTTAGTAATTTACATTTTTGAATTTTGTATGTATTTGGTTCACGTAAAAACTACTGGGCCGATTTCATAAACTATAGTACAAAAATTTCCATACCTCATTACTTTATTTATTTATTTATAATAGGAAGCCAACATATCACATAAAACAAATTAAAGCACGATGAGAAAAAATAATTAAAACTAAAAATAGATTATCACGGATACACTTATAGGCTAACACAACTAGAACAAAACTAAAACTTTTTAATTTTACTTTTTTTTACATTCCAGCTGCGGCTGCGCCCTCGCCCGCGCCAGCAGCTGCAGCCGCCGCGCCCGCTGCGCCTGCACCCCCCAGCCCCGCAGCCCCCGCCGCGCCCGCACCTCTCGCCGCCGCTCCTGAAGGCAGAGTATACGCCAGTCCCTTAGCCCGCAGATTAGCTGAACTCAGGAACATACGACTTGGAGGTATTACTAACGGAAAACTAAGTTCAATGTTCTTATTCAGATTGTAATAAGAAAATTATATAGTTAATATCCGTTTCCTTTAAAATGTGACACGAAACTATAGTTTAAACTGATTATTAATGATTTTATAAGAAAATGGCTTTTGTTCGCGGCTTCGTAAAACAAATCTACTTAAGATTATGTTTTCTTCGAAATTATGTTCTACATCTATGCCTTTCATCGAGATCCATTAAGCCATTCTGAAGATTTTTAACATCTATCCATTTTAACTTACGCATTTATAATATTAGTAAGACCATATTTTAGTAATGTGGTACTTTAAAACTAAGTACTCTAGAACTGTGAGTTGTGAATTATCTCAATAAAGTGAATGGAAACAAACTGATCCTATTGCAAGATTGACAATAATAGTTTGACACCTGACATGTGCCATTTGCACAGGCCAGGGGTCTGGATTGTACGGGTCACTAAAGAGTGGTGACCTCGCAGGCGCCGCGCCGCTCGCCGCCGCCGGCGCAGTCGCCGCCCCCGCATTCGATTCCGCCCCCGCCCCCGGCGCCAGCTTCCTCGACATCCCCCTCTCAGGGATGAGGGAGACCATCGCCAAGAGATTGTCAGCCGCTAAACAAACCATACCTCACTACCAGCTCAGTGCAACTGTCAATATTGAAAAGACCCTGCAAATGAGAAAGGACGTCAATGACAGGTTGGCGAAGGAACAACCTGGCCTTAAGGTGAGTTTTTAAATCAACAATAGAAAGATCTAGATTGTTTATATTATTATGTAGAACTAGGTGCTCCCGTACCATATCCACATATTATAAAAAATATTTTTGTTTATTTTCGTAAAACTTTCAATTGCAAAATATAAAAATTCAAATACTTACAACGAAAACCTTTATCTTTGGCTAATAATTATGCTTACCATGTCACTCTTCCCTCTTTGTTGCTTGTGATTTTTGTCACTTTCTCGCAGTATTATTCCAATTTAGTCACTGCTAAATGAAATAGCGTGAAAATATATAGCCTATAGCATATCATAAGTGTGGGGTTTTGTATTAAAAGAATTCTAAATAAGTTTTAATGTTACTCTTACAGATTTCAGTGAACGACTTTATAGTAAAGGCTGTGGCGTCCGCCTGCAGGCGCGTGCCCACCGCTAACTCACACTGGATGGAATCATTCATTAGACAGTAAGTAAAATGTTATTAGGACATTTTTTTTATTATGTCCATTCTAATTAACCTCTTTTTTAGATTCTCCAACGTAGACGTGAGTGTAGCGGTGGCGACACCTACGGGGCTAATAACACCCATAGTGTTTAACGCGGATTCTCGCGGTGTCATTGACATCTCCAAGACCGTGAAGGAGCTCGCGCAGAAAGCGAAGGATGGCAAACTGCAGCCCCAGGAGTACCAGGGTGGTACTGTTACCGTCTCCAATCTAGGAATGTATGGTAAGTAAAGAACCATGACACGAGTGAACAAGGCTATTTCAAATACTATGTTTCCATATTCACAGTACATGAATCACTTTATAAAAACTATAAAGTACATCTACACAATGCTACTATCTAACTGGCCTAAATTAGCTGCACACACTTTTTATTCATTTATTTTATACCATCGCGAATCCGTCCGCGTGGAATAAAAAAAAACATAAGTAGCCTATGTATTCTTCCAGACTATGCTGTAAATCTACACCAAATTTTATCACACTTTGGCATTTTTAATATTAGTAAGGTGTAAATTCCAAATAAATCTATACTTGGAGAGATTTATATTCTGAGGCTTTCTAATATATGTTCAATATTTGATTATAGCATAAAACAGCCTATATTTATTTGCGATTTTGTAGGTATAACAATGTTCAACGCCATCATCAACCCGCCACAGTCGTTGATATTGGCCTGCGGAGGCCTACAGGAACTAGTCATCCCTGATAAAAATGAACCTCAAGGGTAAGTACTTATTCTGTCATTTACTTTGTTACCTTTCATCAATATATGTAAAAGTGTAAATGTTGATCCTTCGAGCCGGATAAAATCAACAACATTTTTTTTAATTTAGACTGATAATTAGCTAACTCTGTGGGCATAAGTCAATAAAGATCTTTATGGTAGATTTATTACAATAACTGGGCATTTAAACTCCCTATTTATATTAATTTTGACATCTGTCATATTGTAAGGCACATTTACATGTGTGTTTAAGGTTCGTTTAAGTTGAGACTTTGTGTGTTCAAAAGGTAATAAGGGGCAAAAGTAATTAATTTTTTTTCTAGGTTCCGTGTGGCAAAATTCGTGACGTTCACGGCGTCTGCCGACCACCGAGTGATAGACGGCGCGGTGGGCGCGCAGTGGATGAAGGCGCTCAAAGACAACCTCGAAGACCCCGCTAATATGATACTTTGAAAATAATCTTTACATCAGCTGTTTGGATAAGAAACACGGTATTTAATGAATCCCTAATTAGTGACTTTAATGTGCATTTTTCCGAATAAACTGTAGTTTTTAATGACTGTATATATTTTTTATCTATGGTACTTATTTGTGGGTTTGACTACAAGCTTTTTAGCCCTTCTTATCCAATTAGCTGAGTTAGTATGAAATCATATCCTTGGATTTTTTGCTATTGTTACCGTTATTTTTTGACGTTTATAAAAAATATATGAAAGTATTGTACGGTTATTTAATTATGATTATTAAAAAACTTTGTTTTCTTCTAAGGATGTGTAGATAGTGAAGTCGAGGATGTTTAATTTATCATTGTTAATTTATTAGATATCATGCAGTGACTTAATTCCAGTTAATTTGAATTTGTCGAAATATTTTAGATAGTTGAATAAATGTATCTCGGGATATTTATTAATTGTTAAATATAATTAGCAACGAATAAAAAAAATAAAAAATCAAGAAAAAATATATATTTGCGATATCAGTTTTTAAATACTTCTTTTGCCTTAAAAACCCCAACTAAATTAAACTTTGGAGTGGAAATCTGTTATATTTTGCGATTTGATTTTAGAACGACGATAACCGCGTTAGACCTTACGTACTCACGGCAATGTGTATGAAGAGGCCTTGAGTTAGATTGAAAGGCTTCGAGTTTTAAGAACAATTTAATCTGAGTAGTTAGTTTCCACTGAAGAAACATGTGTTTCCTAATGTTTTAGGCCATTCGTGTTTTTTCGGACGTAAAGCCGAAGGGAACTCACGAATACGCTCTTTAAACATTTAAGGATAACTCGACGATTTACTAGAAAATTTTATTTAGTACTATGAATTAATTAAATGTATTTAGAGTATTTAGGTTCGAACTTCTGGCCTAGATTTTGAGATCACTTATTTTAAACAGTTCATTATTTATTTCCTTTAGTATAGAAGTTGCAAATACGCGCCATATGTCAATGTAAATAAAACAAAATGGCGTCCAAGCCGTAGATCATCTGATTATGGTTATGTATTACCGCGAAGCTGTAATAAGATTAAATGGATGTTAGTAAAATAAATATTCTTAATTAAAATTGTGTGGTGTTTTTTTTTGTTTTTTTCACAACTACCAGACTTTTATTTATATTTTATTCCATATTCGACGATGGAGAGACAAACAGAGATAGATTAAAGCCTGGAAAGAATAGTGCATTGGCCATTTTCTTTATTTCACGATAAAGTCGCAGGCGACACATAGTTTGTCTACTTCTATATTAATACCAACTGTTCCCATGCGGCTTCATCCGCGTAAAATTATAAAAACTTAATTCATTGTTTACCTACATTTGTCAATTTACCAATTGCAAATGTCAAAATGACATGACATGATGACAAACCATGGCAATCTTGCTTCCTTGATGTTGGCAGCAAATTACGGTCTCTTTCCCACATTAGGGTTTTTATCCAAAATATTTACCCCCTTAATGGCGTGAAAATATATAGCCTAAAGCGTGACGTAAGTAGAGATGGGCGGTGGGAAAAACCCTAACGGGAGTATACCCAGGTTTTTTCAAAAATGTGCTGTAATTGCTGTCATCTTAGGCAACAAAGAAGAGTGTGTTTACGCTTTATTATATTACTCGTAGTATCTATACTAATATTATAAAGAGGAAAGTTTTGTATTTTTGTATGTATTGAAATAACTGCAAAACTACTGGGTTGATTTTTAAAATTCTTTCACCATTAGAAAGGTTATTTATCTGTGAGCAACATAGGCCATATTTTTTTTAATTTTACGCGGGCGATGTCGCGAGCAACAGCTAGTAGATTATAAAGAGAAAATATTTGTATTTTTGTATGTATGTAAGACAAGAACTACTGGGCCGATTTTAAAAATTCCTATACCATTAAAAAGATACGTTATCACCGAGTAAGATAGGCTATTTTTATTATTACTTTTAATTTCACGCGGACGAAGTCGCGAGCAACAGCTAGTTATAAGTATGATCTATAATTAGGCCATGGCCGAAAACAATCGCGTGCAAAAAAGAAATTAATACATGTCATGGACGACCTGTCATATAACCTTCTTAAAGTCATGTTTTATGTGAAACATGTCGCAAATTAATTGATTAAAACCCGACCTGTAATGTATACCTCGCATTTTTTAATGATCTACAATTAATGTGGTTATACTATTTAAAAAATAAAGCAAATAGGACGCGGAATATTGCACCAGGTACAGTATCATTTGCTGAGAACAGCGTAGTATGAACTTGTGGAATAAAAAAAAAAAATTAAAAAATTAAAAACATACAGACGACTTGAGTACCTCCTTCTTTTGGGAAGTCGGTCAAAAAGTTGGGCGATAACGTGAGAGTTTAGCTAGCAACAGAATAATGTATGGATAGAACGAAAAGTGAAATGTTTCATAAAAAAAAATTACATGTCTATAAATTTTCAAGGTTCGACAAAATGACGGATTCAGGAGATATTTCTGAAACAGCAACTGTTGATACCAAGAAACAAGTGAAAGAAGTGCTCGTAATACAAGACGAAGGTTTCTTTGTACATGACACTGGGGACACCTACAATGGTTCCTTTGAGGTGAAGAAAAAAGATAGAAGTATAAAAATGCAAGGTAAGTTTCAATAAAGAACGAACTGCAAAAGTTAGATGTCTCGTTCTTGATGTAGATTATTTTTTAATCAGAGGGACAATTTTATTTTCTGGGTATATTTACCATAGTTTAAAGTTGTATTTATCGTAGTTCAAAGAATCAAAGGTCATTGATCTTTTTCCTAACTTTTTATTTAATCTCATCTTGTTGTTCGTGGTCAATGTTTTTAAACTTAAAAGCCAGCCGAGCAGGACGGAATGTTTTTGTCTTTTATAAAATGGTGTTTAATGGACCGTACTCCATTCCGGCGAAGTCGACTGATACGCTCTGGTTACGGGAAGCATTGCATCCAGCGGCCCCACACAAATCCGTATCCTATTTTATACGTAACAGATTAACAATAATTGAAAATATAGAAAGTGAATTTCGAAAGGAATTCGAAAAAGCAGCGTCGACTTCCGCTTCATTGAGTGTGTCCGGTCGGTAGATGTTTTCTTTTTTTATTCTTATCGAGTGCGATCTAACTTCAATTTCCGATATCGAATTAGCGCCAGTCGGTTTGGGAAAACGTATTATAACGTATCCGTGACAAAATATTTCGTCTTAACTGAATGACTTTAATGCTTTAATCTGTTTTGCTCTATTTCACATATTCATAATACATACATTATTATTAGTATTATATTAGAAATGGTTTTTCCATCATTATTATAACCACCATAAGGAGATTGAGCAATGGAAAGAGCGTTGGCCGAAAACTCGAAAGATTTTATCATAAATTATGTGATCTGAAGCGGAACAGTACAATATAGTTCTGTACTGCAGATGTTGGTAAAATTTCTAAACGTGACCAACCAGAGCTTATAGCGATTCATCCGGTTGGTATTATTGATAACAATATGACACACTATTGACTTTTGTTTCCTAGGTCCTGGGGTTTACACGACCGCAGAAGGCGACGCGTACGCTGGTTACTGGGACAACGACAAGTTAGGCGTCAACGATGAGGTGATGATATCATACCAAGACGGGTCTAGATACCAGGGTTTGTTGAAGGATTGGTGCTACACTGGCCGCGGTAAATATTACTACCCAGACGGTACGGTACTGCAGTGCGAGTTTGTTGACAACTGCCCTGTCGGTAATTTGACCCTCATTGATCCTAATGGACACACTTGGCTGGGAAAAGCGGAGCATGGTTATTGTTGGTTCCAACCTGTGAACCATTTGTACGTTATGTTGGAAGCACGCAAACGAAGATATGAAACTATGAAAGTGTTGACTTAAAATATAATATGAGATTTATTTTAGTTTCTGGACTTATTGGTGTTACATGTTTAATAAAAAAATTCTTAAAACAAACAACAACATTGGAATCATTTCATTTCGATTAACGAAGACATATTTTTGTGATTGCGCCAATACTTAGAAGTTCAGGCACTGAGATTTCAGTATTTAAATACTTTAATTGAACAACTTGTTGTCTTGTTATAAGCAATGTGTAAAGAAAACTTGAAGTTTATGGTAATGTTGAAAGAGATAGGAATTCTCTACGCTCGTACGTTTGATAAGCAGTTAATTTAATTTCAAAGTAGCAATCGTGACAGGAAACAGTAAATACTCGCGGCAGTGAAAACGAATGGAATAACTAAACGCCGGACAAAACAAGCTTAATATTATCAACATTTAAGCACAATAACGCATGTAAACACAATCACTAGGGCTTTGTAAACAAGTCAATTGCTCACTGAGTTGGGAAAGAGGTCGCTGTTTAAGGTGTTAAGTACACTCGCTTACATAAGTTTAGACAGGCATTTATTTGACACTTCACTTTGAAAGTTTGAACCCCACTTAAACAGAGACTTGTATTTTAAAGTACATTCGCGCACACAGTTTCTATTGTGTCAATTAATGGTAGGGACTTTTAGCGACTTTTTATTGTTACATTTCATATAGTGCGATTCTTAATGGATGGATGAAATTTGTGGACGTAGAGGAGACACTCAGACTAAAATTAACCTGTGCGTCTAGAAATTTGTGTTTATATTGGTAATTTTTAGCTTGTTGCTTAACTGAATTTAGTTACTGTTACAGTGTTTAATTCCATTAATTATCAACTATTATTTAAATTTGTCCGATATTTTTTTTTCCTTAATATGTTTCTAAATAGAATATAAAGCTATTAACATTGGCTATGGTCTCCATTCTTTTTATGTTTTATAATGGTAAGTTCCTTTGTTCCATTACGTAATACATTATTGCGCAATTTAACCATTTATGGCGAATAATAAAACCTCTATTACTAAACTGAGAGTAGCGAATGCCGCCTACGGGCTACATTGGTGACGTGTGCAGCTAAACTTGAATGCGCTTAGTTTTGGCCTCGATTGTACACCCACTAGAGGTCACGGCTCCATTCAGAAATGCTTTTAACATTTGTTTTAGATGTTTCTTAAGCTCACTTGTAAAGGTGTGATTACTGATCCGTCCAATTATTTAGATTTTAACTGGCAAGTTTTATTGGCCTTATTATTGTTGTCCAGATTTACTCTTTTCAATGTTAGTAGATTTTTTCCTCTATACTTAATATTAAAGCGTAAACACACACTTCTTTATTGCCTAAGATGTCAGCAATTTCAGCATATTTTCGAATAATACCTTTTTTTAATAAAAAGCCCTACACTTACGTCACGCTTTAGGCTATATATTTTCACGCTATTAAACTTACGGGATAAATATTTTGGATAAACACCCTAATGTGGGCAAGAGACCATAAGTTGCTGCCAACATCAAGGAAGCAAGATTGCCATGGTTTGTCTTCATGTCATGTCATTGACAATGTGACAAATATAGGTAAACAATGAAATAAAGTTTTTATAATTTCACGCGAATGAAGCCGTACGGGAACAGCTATTTTATTAATATTTCTTGTACCATTTCAACTAAGCTGTAAGTTTGTACTAGGAATGGTTTACGACTATTCGAATGGTGAGATATGAACCTTCGACCACGTGATCTGAAATGCGTAATAATAACCATTAGGCTAGTGGCGCTTCGCTTCTATAGTATTTGTTATTTTTGGTATGGTTTATCATTTGCTTTCGATTAAATTGCAGGGAGATCTAAATACGTTTTAATTGCGGAGAAGCAGTATGCAAATATTTCGATATTAAAGGATTGCGGAGAAACGTTGTCGTATTAAATTAGCTTATATTAATTGTTTACTGTTTCGTAACTTTAATTAATGGTGTAAATAAAAACATTGCTAACTATTATGACCATGGTTAGAAACGACGATTTAGGTGTGCCCATCTGCGTGTCTGACAGAAATTTATTTTGCAATGTTATTTTCCTTACTAATTAGGACGGGCTATACAATTAATAGGCAAATTATACTTTGCTCATCCCTTAGCGAGTTTGACGCAAGGTCGTTTATATTTCATTTTTGTGTTTTCGTACAACTTCAAATCTTGAAATTTGATACCTATAGTACGCATTTGACATGTAGTTAAAATGATGAACGCCTTATATTGAGAAATGAAGTACAAAGGACTATACCTCAATGTAAGTGGCCATTGTGACTCCTCACTGACAGGGATCGTCACGAAGTTGCGCTGAATATGATTTATGTATATGTATCTGTGTACCATTTGATATACAAATACATATTCACTACGTATACATCTATACTTCTATACTAATATAATAAAGCGTAAACACACACTTCTTTGTTGCCTAAGATGTCAGCAATTACAGCACATTTTTGAATAATTCTTTTTTTAATAAAAAGCCCTACACTTACGTCACGCTTTAGGTTATATATTTTCACGCTATTAAACTTAGGGGGTAAATAAATTGGATAAAAATCCTAATATGGGAAAGAGACCATAAGTTGCTGCCAACATCAAGGAAGCGAGATTGTCAATGTCAAAGACTTGTAGTTCTTTATATTTAAATAGACATTTTAACTGACTACAAAAAAGAATGTTTTCAATTCGCCTGTATGTTTTTTTTTTTCAATAACACGCTTAGCGAATTTAAACATCAAAGTTGTGTCGTGTCCGTTAAGTGCTAAGACAAGCAAAGGCTAAAATTTAATTCCAAATTTGAAACTGCAGTACTTTACAAGTTAAAAGCGCGACTAAGAAAATAATTAAAGCGAGTTATTTGTTTTTCGACACTTGAATTTCGTCAACGATGAAGGGTTTATTACTGGAAGAAAATTGAGCACCCATAAAACGTACGACTTCAAACTGCCCGTAAATTATAAAGTATAAAGACCTTATGTTGTTTACGAATAGGTACGATTAAGTGTTATTTTATTTAAACATCGACACTTTTTAAAGGAGAAAGAGATATGGAAACAAACGGCTCGCTTGATGTCAAATGATGACCGCAGTAGTAATGAAAACTGCAATAAGTAATGTAATTAGCTAGAAGGAAGCAAAAATTCGTTGTTTATTTCAATAGCGTTCAATGACTTAGAGACAGTGAGATAAAAAAACAGTTACAACCATAGACGTTTCATAATAACGATAACCAACAAGCCAAGAGATAATTGGAAAGTATTTTGTAAGAAACATTGATAACTTTCTCATAATTAGATCACGCGAATTAGGCAATCAACCTAATTAATTAGGCACGTAGCCATGGCTGTTGATGTGGTTGAAATGAGCGTCTTATCGTGGCAGCGAGGCGCGCCGCGAAACTTAATTCACTTCCGTGCATGAAGGTACGCGGGACCAGAAATTAGAAGTTCGGCAGATGTCGGCGCGTCGAGACGTAGGCGCGAGCGAGCGCGCCGCGAGCGCGTTGCCCGCGCCGTGCCGCCCGCCCCTTATCGCCTTATCAGCCCTTATCACACACTCATCGCGAACTGATCGCGCAATACCGCTTGATTCACACACGTGCGAATTACTTGCCCGCGTGTGACATACGATCATGTTGGCAAAATCTGTGCTATTTATTGTGAATTTGTGTATATTGTTCGGATTTTCATCCTGTCAAGGTGAGGTTTATGAAAACAATTTTCTTAATCATAATTATGAAAAAAGTTAAGCGTGTTTTTGATAAGGCTTACAAAATGATAACAATTTACATTATACACAACATTCAAAGGAATCACAAAGTAAGTCATGTTTTAAAGCTGTTATAACTCAGTAACTTGAAGTCCGACATCTAATCACTCTATTAAGGTTCTTAGGCATTCCAAATTGTGCAAACTAATGAAGTCTTACAAAAGTAAAGTTTAAGATCCCAGTTTAAGTCAACGGACACAATGAATAACCATTAGAGACTGTAATTACGAATTTCAAACACATTGCACTTATTACATTAATGTGTTATCAGACAGTAATGCATTAAAGGATACATTTATTACATCTGTGTGTACATTAAGTTGTAATGTGCACCCGAAATAACCGTAGCCATGTAGCATCTCCGGAACCCACCTGCCACCAGTCGGCTGTCGCTTCACAAATAGAATATTATCCACAAATGGAATGACAGTTTTATTCTGAACACAGAAATCAACAAATTTATCTTCCTTCTCCGCCGGCGTCGAAAATATTTATGAGTCGCCAGCTCGTATGACATCAACTATTTAGGGAATTTAAATATACATTTCTAACTTCAACTCGTCTTTTGTCCTTTCACTTTAAGATAAATGGTTTCGTTGTTAGTAAATAAATAATTGTAGCTGTCTACTATTGTAGACTTGAAAGTACTTGACGAATAATGGATCAAGCTAGGTCCTGCAATGCCCGTCAAGGTAGCCTTATACAATTGAGAATGATTTACTTGATGGTTTATTTCATCGAGTGATATGAACATCTTAAGTCGAATCCTTTCGTTTTATGCTTTTTAACAACTTCCTAACTAAATCTCAATGTAACTTGCTTAACTAATTTATATAACTGAGTCTGTAGATCTTATTGTTACTTGCCTTCCTATGAAGAGAAGACAAAGATATGGGTTACAATGCATTTGGTCACAAGAATTAAAACGATAGACATAAATAGATAAGTATCTATGCAGTAAATAATATATCAGTCAATGTTGTTTAAATATTAGTCGACCGTAGCATTCGACATCTGGAAACACCGGATTGAATCCCAAACGCCCTGTAATAACATCACTAAACTCTTCGTACTAAGTATAAATAGAAAATCCATTATCGTATTAGTTTACCATCCCATAATTACTAATGAAGACGTTTTGTTTCAATCGAGACATCAATTCATCGGCATTAAATCGTTGGCATCATTTGTAATCGTAAATAACTGCCGCAAAATTCGTACACCATATTGTTATGATAGTTTATTCATAATTCCATCATGAAATCTATATCTATACTTCTATACTAATATCTATACTTCTATACTAAACACACATTTCTTTGTTACCTAAGATATCAGCAATTACAGCATATTTTTGAATA
>LD688935.1:1211757-1228687 GCA_003118335.3 Papilio memnon
CTAGAAAGTATTAAACGTTTTTATTAATATCTAAATGCAACACAAAGTATTAGTTAATGTAATTAGGTTATAATTGTCCATTACTCCATGGAGTAATTCGATACATAGCCATCTGCTGTTAGTTATGCCTGCATTTATAACCAGCAGATAATTGTAGTTTTATTTTATTATCACTATCTATATTTTAAGAGCATTTTATTGTAATGCAACGATTTCTTTGTCTTTATATATTTCCAAACTGGTCTGTAAGCGTGATGTGAGCGGTACAACAAACACAGATTAATCTAAACACAGATCTCGTAATTACTGGGCGTCAGCAATCGATACCATCAATTTGTTGTGTTCGTTTCTTAGTTGCTGTTCGTCGCAACATCCGACACGTGCGTGCCACTTTAGCGTGGTGTATATGTGGTTAATGTGACCATACTCTATGAATGGGACAGTAATAAATCCATCATACCCTGGCAATTTTCTTGGATATATCCAAATAATTACAAACAATATGGCCACCTTAACATGAATGTGGAAGGGTACATCGGTAGGACTTGAAAAAGTTGGATGGATTGTGATATGATCGGCTTGGAGGACTAAAACCGGTGTGGAATAAGATAAAGACAAAAAGAGTATGGACACCATAAAAATGTTACATAGAAATATTTTTTTTTTACATAAGCTGAAAATATACATCAGGATGTGTATAAACTTATGTGTGTTCTTGTAATCTGCAGCGTGACCGATAATCTTGTAGACGCCTACATAAATTGTGTCAACATGGACGCGACACTTGGGAATGGCGATGCTGATCTAATTCCGAATTTATGTATACCCACTTATCCTGCGATAGTATCGAGTGCGTGACTATGGTAACATTGAAAGATGACGTGTCAATTTTTACTTCACGAAGATATTGACAACATTAAAAGTGTTAGAATGCGTAGAAGAAAAATAATTCGCAGTATAACTGAATAGTTTAATATCATTTTCTTGTATAACTTCCTTCTTTAATTAAATTTAAATTGAATTTTATATTTCCAGTCATATCTAGGTGAATGTCATGAGGCATTCTGCGAAACATAGGGTTACGACATTAATGCGTTTATAATCACAGTACGATAGTTAATTTAGTAACCAAGGATATTGTTTAAGAGTAACTATGTACACTTTTTTGCACATAGTATATGTCTTCATTCATTGCTAATTGACAACCTTTTAGGTTATGTGTTGCGTTAAATTCTTTACACAAATAAGACGGCAGTGTCGTAAATAAATGTTGCAACTCACAAGTGACAGTGTACACATAGCCTAAACAAGACAAATGGTCCTGATAGTTGATTTATATTGATTTTACTGGAGATAATTAACAAAATAATTTAACAGATGCTTAAGTTTTAAATGTCATCGTAACATTATTGTATGAAGTAAGGTAATTTTTTTCATCATTGAAGATCTCGGTTTAGTAAATACTAGCTGTTACTCGCGACTTCGCCCGCGTGAAATTAAAAAATATAGCCTATGTTACTCACGGATAAATTACCATTCTAACGGTGGAAGAATTTTAAAAATCGACCCAGCAGTTTTTTATTTAGTACAAGTACTTACATACAAAAATAAAAATCTTTCCTCTTTATAATATTAGTATAGATATGGATTACCATTAACTAGCTGTTGCTCGCGGTGTCGTCGTATTTTAGTATAGATAAATTAAAAATATTTATAGACACGGCCATTGACACTAAATCAAATTGTATATCGTACGATCAGCGTCCTAATATCGGTTTCCGGTATTTCACTCGACATGACCGCTGTTTCTAATATGGCCGATGTATACAAAATGCAAATAATTAACAGTACCTTAGATCGAGTCGGTTCGTGTATTTGAATAATAGTTTGGCTTTGGTACCACTTCCCTGCCCTTTCCGAATACTAATGCCGCTCTAACATTATTAATACTTGCAATTAAATTTAATGCACCGACATTAGATTCAGTCAACTATCGATGTTTAATGATGTACATTTATTTCGTAAACCCCGTATCTGGCGTGTCCGCTCCAAGGCGCAGGAAGCTTTTAAAATATACGGCAACTTAATTAGTAGTGATTTTGTAAGGATATATAAATCTAATTGATATGTACATTAAACCAGTAAGGTTGCTTATGGTCCTTTATTATTTTTGTCACATTTTCTCTATGTACCCAAACTATTTTTGAGTTCATTTTATTTGTCGCGGAGATAATAGGGCATCGATTTTAGCTCTGATAAGGTTATGGCAATTGACTATCACTAAGTAGATACTGTATGGTAAAGTGACAAATAGCTACAAAGTGCATGAGATCCATGACCTGGTTGTTGAGATCTCACGCCCACGTCGCGCGGAGCTTTTGAACAAAAGACAGGTGCGCCGAGTATCTACAATGATCCATTCGTACTTGATTGAATATAAATTTAATATTTGATATTGTTTTTAAACATAATTGATTAATTGTCGCACTGTTTGAGCTGTTATGTCATCTACAGTACAGGATATATAGGAAATTTTTAACGTGTCCCTCTCTCTTCGATCTTGTAAGACATTCATTAACTTTTCTATATAAATACGTATCGTTGGTTTTCTTGTTTCTATTTGAAAAATGACTTGAAAGTTTTGTTTTGCAGTCCAGCAGCAACTGCTGAATAAGCTGGTGTGTATCGAGCACGTGGAGTGTGGTGCGTGCCTGTCGGCGGCCGCGCATTGCCGCTGGTGCGCCGACCCGTATTACAGCACCGCCGCGCCTCGCTGCAACGACGATGAGAGGTTACACATTCATACATACATACATAATCTCCATATCAATATACTACTGTACTAATGTAACAGCGGGGCAACAGTGTAATAACTTATTTATAAGCCGTTTCAACCTTCATCATCTTGTCCATTTCCCTTTACGCCTTACGATTTGTGTGAACTTCTAAGTCAAGATGTTTGAAAACCCTAATACTTCCTTACCGTTACTATATTAAAAATTAGCAATCGAATTCCCATATTGATCGATAGCATTTATCAAAATCTCAAGCGATTATTGTAGATTGATGTTCATATCTAACAAACTAACTGTAGTTAACACTCGTATGACAAAAGACGAATAGGCAAATACATTTGAATAATATGCAGATGAGATATATTTTATCATCAACATGATTAGAAAGAAAAGTGACGTCTTGTAACATGTTTATTCCAACACATTAAACGTATTCTAAAGAAGGCATCATATGTAGTTAAGCAACTAAAAGAAGAAAGGTATAATAAGATGTCTTGGCGGCTCCTAACTTCGCACTTCCTGTTATAGGTTTCTTTATTGCCTTCTTACGGGTCTCGCCTCTAAATTATCCATACATGTTAAAACTCTTATAAATTTTCTATACCGTATTGTTTAATGTCTCTGCACAATACAGCTACTGTCTTGCACAATATTGTTATTTCTTTAGAAATCCTCCATTAGATAGTGACTAACAATACAATGTTTACCAAAATACTTTGAGGATACTACGGTTCTTACGATAAAACTTTAAATAAACAATAAAACAAATTTGTCACGCGCGAAGTCGTAAGTTCATGGACCGGCGCTTGGGAACATCAAAGCGTTTCAAACACGTCGCATTCCCACGTTCTACGTCCGAGATCGGAACTCGCCCACTGAGCGCGGAGTGATCAAGACGTTGCGTGATTGATCATGATTCGTGACGTGACGTCAGAGCACTTTTCAATGGAGCGCATTTTTATTTCAACGCACGCTGAGTTGGTTAATGTTATCATTCAATCGGTAATCAAATGCGCTTTCGAACAAAAGCGAGATTGTTCTAAGCTTTGATGTCGGAGTGAGCTGCGACTTTAGATAATGTTTTACATAATAAGGTCATTCACTTTACCGATTGTTATGTTTTCGTTGCATGGCTATATTTGCAGTGCATTTGCAAGAACAACTTTATAAAGGAAGGAGACGTTGAGAGCCTATGTGCAGTTGCACATTAACATTACACTAGTAGACAGGGAGATGATGATGTCGACACTTGCAATACAATAATATACAGTGGAAATATAAAACTGCATGTATCATTTATTTGTTTGTTCAAACAGTTTGGTATCGACGGGGTGCAGTCAGGGCATGATCCAGCGGCCGGAGAAGCCGGTGTGGGAGGTGGCTGAGAACAGTTCACTGCAAGACATGCGGCCAGATCAGCAAGAAGCTGTTGTACAAATACAACCGCAGAGAATCAAACTATCCTTAAAACCAAGTAAAAGTTCTAATTACTTTGTTCTTTCTAAAGAAGTTGTAGAAGCTGGAATCAAAGACATTGAAATTTTATACGATTACCAAAAAATGTCTATTTAGTTAATACCAGTTTTGATTTTAATTTACATTTCTGTTTTCAGGGGAAACTCGTAAAATAAAATTTACGTATAGACCAGCGAAGAATTATCCCCTAGATTTGTATTACTTGATGGATCTGACTTGGTCTATGAAAGACGACAAAGAAACTCTTGTATCTCTGCGTGACGATTTACCTACGATGTTGAAGAATCTTACTGACAATTTTAGGTAAGCTTTATACAAGTGTAAAGGTATATTACGAATGTTTAATATCGAAGTTATGTTTCAAATATTTTAAGTTGATGGGGCAGGCCTACGTTCATCGGTGTACGATCTTAGGCTGATTATTAATGATGATGAAGTTGTATAAAAAAACCTAATTATTTTGTTATTTAATAACGAATAGATTACTCATCAAACTGTTGATTTCTTTCTGTTACTGTTAATTTTTTTAGTAATATAAACAATATTTCTACCAATGTTAGAACTAAACTTACGATAATTACTCTACGTATTTGGCGTTCTTGTGTTTCAGGATCGGTTTCGGTAGTTTCGCTGAGAAGCCCTTGATGCCGTACATCAGTGTGGACCCGCGCCGGCTCGCCAACCCTTGTTCTAGTGTAGAAGAGGATTGTGAAGCCACTTACAGTTACCGACATCACCTTTCATTAACTAACAAGGTTGGTTCTCGGGTCTTCCTGCTGTATCTAGACTAATATTATAAAGATGAAAGATTTGTATTTTTGGATTTTTGTATGTTTTGAAATAACTTAAAAAGTAATTGGCCGATTTTAAAAATTCTTTCACCATTAGAAAGATATTTTTACTAATCACACGCGAACAACAGTTAGTCTTTTTTAAATTCTGTATATAATAAATTTCTTGTAATGATTTTTATGGTCAAATTAATGCCTTTGGTCTGAGGCGAGTTGCTATTTACTTATACTCTATGTTGTTATTTAGGTAAGTGACTTTATAGAGCACGTGAACAGCAGCTCGGTGACAGCGAATTTGGACAACGCGGAGGCTCAACTAGAGGCATTGGTGCAGGCGATAGCGTGCGGAGACAAGGTCGGCTGGGCGCCGCAGAGCCGGAAAATCGTCTTACTGCTAACTGACGGGCTCATGCACACCGCTGGGGATGGGAAACTTGGTAAATATATTACTCGAGATTTAAATAGTAAAATGATTGCCGAATTTGTAAAATAGACTCGTAGTTTTGTATGGATTAGAACAACTCAAAAATACTGGGCCGATTTCAAAAAATCTTTCACCATTAAAAAGCTACGTTATCAGTCAGTAACATAAGCTAGGCTATTTCTATTTTTTTTTTATCACACTTGGACAAAGTCACAGCTAGTCATAAATAGACTTATTTGCAAAGTTCATTGCAGCTTAGTATTATACATGCGACCAACGCGGACTATTTACTCGGATGTCAGTTTCTCAGTAACGTCGTTTACAGGTGGTGCGACTTTGAGAAACGACGAGAGTTGTCATATTAACGAGCAAGGGTATTACTCCGAAGCGGGTAGCTATGACTACCCATCTATAGCTCAAGTATTCCGACTACTAGATAAATACAAGGTAAATAAAACAATATTGTCCCAATGTAGAAACTAGATCACAACGCATTCACGTGTACCGGCAAATGTTTCAAATAAATAAACTATTGCTGAACTATGTTTACTGTCGGTTTATACTAATTGTAACGGCGTTGGAGATTTTCCAATAAGCATAGATTTGTTTTAACTAGCGGCGGTTGTTTTCCCGAATAATTTGTATACATAAGCAATTTTATTTCTGTTACTGCGTACTTTACTACAACTAAGTACTTTGTGATAAAATATTCACTTCAAGCAATGATTTTTATGCTTGTTATTCCCAGTCTCAACTTAATGACTTCAAATAATCGTTTTGGTTGTAGGTTAACGTGATATTCGCTGTAACGGAAAGTGTCAAGTATCACTACGATAGCTTACATCGTCTGTTAGAGGACTACACTTACGTGGCCAGGTTGGAAAGTGACAGTTCCAATATTTTGAAACTAGTGAAAACTGGATACGAAGATATCGTCAGTGTTGTCGATTTCGAAGATGATTCCGAATCAGGCCCCGTGAAGGTGAAATACTTCAGCGACTGCGGAGTGAAAGGTCCAATGGTGGAGGCGACGCGGTGCACCGGCGTCGAATATGGTATGACCCTGAATTATGAGGCCCATGTCAGTTTGGAGTCTTGTCCTGAGTACAAAAAGGTTTGTAACTTATTGCTATTGTTAGATCGATAACATTTAGAGTAATCCGAAAATCTAATAAGGAAAAGATAATTGACACCATTTAATGTTATTTCATTATTACCATGATTGTTGACACCATTTAATGTTATTTCAGATGAGTCAGACGATAAAAATATCAGAAAGCCAATTAGGACAGGACTCACTAACTCTAGACGTGGACATGCAGTGCGGCTGCGAATGTGAAGGCGATTTGCAGAAAGACATTTTACTAACGTGTCCCTTCAATTCGCACATCGTCTGCGGCGTGTGTCAGTGCAATAAAGGATGGTAAGCAACCACACAGTACGTGGGGTATTATATCATTGTATTATGGGAAAAACTAAGTAATGGCTTTAAGAAATTGCAAAAATGTGACGTGAAAAGTGTGTAAAACTAATACTAAATGATGATGATGATAAGCATTTTGCGTAATGCACTTTCTTAGTTTTATAATGCAACGCGTGGAATGCTTTATCAAAGTAAAGAAAGGCGTTTTGAGATAACACAAAATAGGTTATGGAAAACTGGATCATTGTCCTCACATGTCCTATATTAGTTCACTCAGAAAAGATTACCTTTATTTGCGTAAGACGATTGCAAACAAACAAATGCACTAACAAGATTACATGCTGCATTTGACTTTAAAAGTCGACTGACAGTATCTTTAGAGATTAACATAGAACCAGCGATTAATCACTACCATTGCGGTTCGTTTGCTGTATTTTATATCTACAAACTAACACTTAAATCATTCTATATTAATATTATGAAGAGGAAAGATTTGTAATAATTTTGTATGTATAGAAATAACTCAAAAACTACTGGGCCGATTTCAAATTCAATTCTTACACCATTAAAAAGCTACGTTATCATTGAGTAACATAGGTTATATTTTTATTATTAACAGTTAGTCTATGATACTTAGGGCCTGTCCCGCCACTGGCTGATAGAAATAGAATTTGTACTAACTTAAATATAATAGTAACAATATGTGGATAAAGGCTCAGATAGCTAAAAATGACTTCACTGTCAGATAAGATAACAAAATGGATATTTCCATCACATATTTTACACGTTGGATTGTTATCAGACATTTTACAAGAATTTGGTAGGAATGACTCTTATGGTTTTCAGGTCAGGTCCATCTTGCGACTGTTCGATCTCTGACGAGTCAGCGTCAGCGCGTCTGCAGGCGCAGTGCCGCGCGGCGAACTCAACACGAGCATGCTCTGGTGCCGGGGAGTGCGTGTGTGGGGAGTGCGCGTGCGACCGCGGCTACACCGGCCGATACTGCCAGTGCCCTACTTGTGATATTAGTCTGTGAGTATTGTTGTGGTTTACTTGATAGACTGTTCTATAAGCATGCTTTTATAAGTAATTTTATAAGTCTACCATTTTTCGACTGCATCATCACTATCATCAGGTGGGATCGTGGTGCTTAACCACTAGTGCTAGCTTAACGAACATAAAAAAGTAAGTTTAGACCAATCGTTGCCAAATTGATACATGAGGAACACCCAGCGGGGGTGTAAGTAGGGGAAAAAATTCACATGTTCGAATTCTGTGGATGGTATCGGGGAGTCCTATGTCCAACAGTGGGTAGGTAAAGGCTGATGATGATGATGTTACTAAAAAAAACGTAGCCGTAACCAATGAACTTTTAAGGATTTAGATAATCAGATCACGGCTTCATCAAGTTGTAAGGTTTGTATTGGATTTTTTGCCTTTTTTCCCAGTGAGAACGGCATGGAATGCGGCGGCGTGGGGCGCGGCGTGTGCGCTTGCGGGCGCTGCGCGTGCGCGGAGGGCTGGGGCGGCGCGGCGTGCGACTGCCCCGAGGACACCGCCAGCTGCCGCGCGCCAGCCTCTAACAACGTCTGCTCTGGACACGGGGAATGTGTTTGTGGTGAGACAACATACAAACTATTAAAAAATATTTATTGATGATACTTCTTTGCGCATACAGTGTTAAGAGTTTTATTCCTTTAAAAAATCCTTACTTTATCCTTTAGAAAATGATGACTGGATGGATGAATAAATCTATATTAATATTATAAAGAGGAAAGATTTGTATTTTTGTATGTATTGAAATAACTCAAAAACTACTGGGCTGGTTTTAAAGATCCTTTCACCATAAAAAAGCTCCGTTATCAGTGCGTGCTATAGGCTATACTTTTTTATTATTTATTAATTTCCCGCGGACAGCGATTTAATAATAAAGCCGAAAAAACTTTCTTGGAAGGTCAATCGTAATCGATAATTAATTCTAGGGGCTCTAAGACCCTTTGTCAATGTTAATGAAAATATACATATAGTTATGTTGATATTATTTGGTGAATAAGTAATGATCTTCTGTCATGTTCCAGGTCAGTGTCAGTGTTCGATGACGGAGGAGGACGGCAGCAAGTACACGGGCGCGTTCTGCGAGACGTGCGCGACCTGCGAGAACCCGCTGTGCGCGAACGCGGAGCCCTGCGTGCTCTGCCATCTTAACAGCAGCTGCACCGACGTCTGTCACATCGCCAACGTCAACTACACCGTCAGCGAGAGAATGAATGAACGAGGTAGGTTCGTGAGCGAATTTACACGTTCTTTAATTCGACTACAAAATGTCCATTAATGCTCGGTTCACACTTGCCCAGCACAATTAGACATTTGCCACGTCCAGTCATAGATTGTATGGACTTATTAGTGCCAAGTAGCGTTTACACTGTGCCAGTCCAATTGTTGAAGGCTATTGACTAACTGTATTGGACAAACGGGAACTTTGGGATTGATTCCTGTCTATGTCAATTTTGAAGTTAATTTGTGTAAAAAAAAGAAGGCAAACAATGACTGTAATAATTTTAGGAAGTAATTAAAATTTTTAAATTGGTTTTAGAACCTGATATACATTTCCTGTATTACTTTAATTATCTTTTCTAGTTTAGATTGATTGCAACATTGACGTTAAGAGCATGCGCACACCTGAAACTAAACTATAGCAGAACTGTTTAGTTTCGCTTTGATTCCTATGAGCTTATGGAGGTGTGCACACTACTCGATTTTTAGTTGTGCAACTAAACAGTTGAAATGGCTACGAAACAATCGACAATCGTACAACAGTTGTGCGATAGTTTAGTCAGAGGTGTGCACCCGCTCTAAAACTGTATGTAATACGAAAAAGTAATGGGATACTGAAAGATTAGAGAGTAACTAGAGCGTAATGGAATAGAGATGCCTTTCTTTATTGTTGTTCGGTGCAACTGTTTTATAGGTTATGAATTTTCGCAAAATAGCTACGTTCATTTTAAGAAATGATATAAACATGTAACTCAAAGTACTATTTATAATTTAGTGCTGCAGTAAACATTGTACCTCACGCGGAATGGGTGAAAGTTGTGTTTTATGACGGAGTTTGAGACGCGAATGGACAATCATTTAACACGACCGTAACATATTTGACAGATTTATTTTAGAGATTTAACATGACGTCAAAATTTCTAAAATGCTATACACGCTAAATATATGTGGTAATATACATTTAGGTTATAGGATTTTGTTTGTGATAATCTCTTTAAAATTCTTGGTCAAGCTGATACTACTCGACAAACCAAGTCTCCTAACGTTAAAATTGACTAACAGATAACAGTTAAATATACGATAATTTTTTTCAGCGAGTTCTGATGAATCGGAGACTTCATGCATTCTTCGAGTCGATGAAAACGACCTCGAATGCGAGTATTCGTATACGTATTACGCCGGAGCTCAAGCGATGATAGCTATGGAGATTGTCATCAGATCAAAAGAGTGTTACCAGCCTACCAGTGCTAGAATAATGACCAGTGCTTTAGTAATAATGGCTTGTGTTATTGCCGCGGGAATCGTTGTTATAATGGGCGTAAAGAGTGCACAAATTGTCTCAGACAGGAGAGCGTACGCGAAATTCGTCCTAGAAGCACAAGAAAGCAGAAAGAATATGCAAGAACTAAATCCATTGTATATTTCACCGATATCAGAGTTCCGGCTTCCCGATTCGTTTCCTAGGGACAAACATGATTAATTACGCGCGCGAAAAATGACAATTGTGACGTTTTTTAACCTCTATGGTTTGAATGTTATGGTGTATATGTTGCCAGTATTTTTGCAAATCTAAATTAATTGTGTTTTATTTTAGAGACTGTTTATTTAAGGAAAAACAACGAATTTTTATAGATATGTTTTGTTTTATAATTTGCAGTATCGTTTACATTTTAATTATTGCAAGAATACTTTATGTACCCTTTAAAAAGTTTTGTTTTTTAATCTTCATAAATTTTAATGTACTTATAACTTTCTGCTAGTCGTTCCTAACATAGGATTGTTTACTTACAAAGTAGTTGTATAGATAAAAATGTACTTAGTTGTACTTACATTACCGTTTAAGTTCCTACAGTTAAGTTTAACATTAAAGAACACATCAAAGTTTATCGTACAAAAATAAATTATCTGTTAAACTATAATATAATAGTTTTTTGTTTTCATTTCAAAATATGACATACACTCTTCTAAATTAACCCCAAGAATCAACCGAATTATTTTCATTACGTAGTAAGATATTGCTTATAGCAATAAGGCCGCCCTTGCGCAATTTTGTATTAGCATAGTTTAAATGTTTGTATACTAATTGGTGTGCAAAAAGAATTAAATAAATAAATAAATAAATAAATAATAAATAGGAACAATTAAATAAATAAAAGAATTGAATCAAGTTTAATAAAACTTTATAAAATTTCATAAATAGCTCGTAATGCAGCTATAAAACATTTACAAAACCGTTATATGTCACAAAAAACCGTTACAAGTTAACAATAACGTTAACTTAGATATAGTTACATTCATATCCATAATTATAACACACTATACATATTTATTGCACCAAAGTACATATAAGTAAAATGTATTAGCTAAAAGTAATTCGAAATAAACAATGCATGTCTTTTTACCGTTATATCGCCTACATATTCGACCTCTTTCGATTGTATTTGGGTGAATACTTAGGGCTATGAGATAAGAATGATTGGCTTATATTATGAGAAGTGCTAAGTCATGAACTGGTAACTTTTATGAATGCTTTTTTCACTTTTAATAGTACAACGAGATTTTATACGCGATCATTTAATAGATGCAGAAATGATTGATACTAATTTAGTTTGTTTTTAAATTGTACGATCAAATATGTCAACTGAAGGAAATTAACGAATAAGGCATCCATTTTTTTCTGTTTTCATAAAAAATCAAAGACTTATGACATAATTAAAGTTAGACTTATTCAAGATTTATAAACATCACATCTGGAAATTCTTCTCGTCAATATTCACTGCAGAAACACATTCAATATACTGTTATCTCTTTCTTTTTTCTGTTGTTAATAATGTGTTCAAGGAGAATAAAAGAGTCGACACTATTTTTATACTTTTTTTTCGGCAGTGGACATTAACGGTCTTATTTTAACTAAATACCACAGTGTCTGTCACTTAACTCAAGTTAATAAAAACTAGGTAAGTAACCTAAGATTAATAATAACGGTTCATATAATTACATCCTTATTTAGGTTGGAAGAAATATTAACATATTCATATGTTAATTGTTCTGACAATCTCCCCAAAGCTTAAAATAAAATTTTAACACTCTACATAAAACACATTCATTTAGAAATCTAAAAGAAGGTTTGTTATTATTTGTAATCGCGAGAATAACAATTTTACCAAAAAAAAAAAAATACTTTTCTATCAATGGTTTTTACATTTTTACTTTCACAGAGTTTTTTTTAATTCTGAAGTGAGAATTGTAAACACTTTTTGTTTTGTTTTGCAAAAATGTATTAGAAAACGTTGAAACAATAATTTGCACATGGCAATTGATTACAGATTACTCTATCCATAACCAAATTAAGTAGTAATGCCGAAATTGAACAATAAGGAACTTTGTCATATATTCTCCAACTAATTTATTAACACACATCATGTTATGGTTTTGGAAAATACATTTTATGGTATACAATATAATATTGATTCTTTTAAATCTAAGAAATAGAATAAAAATCTAAAATATTAGACAAACTATTTTCCTTATAAAAGTCAAGAGCAATAAAATCTCTAAGATATATCACAATAATTTTAGAATAGGCACTTTTCAGTTTTTTAATTTTTATACATTTTTAAAGGTACAATGTTTCCAAATTTTGACAAAGTTCCTCACTTGTGTCGCCATGTTGTGACGTCAGGGTGACGTCAGACGTGGCGGTCGTGGCGCGCGGGCGGCACTAGCGACATCGGGCGCGAGTCCAGCTTGCCTTTGTGCGATGTTGGCACCAAGTCTTCAGTCAGCTGGGGCCGGTGCGACGCGACAGGGGCCGGCACCGCGTCCGGCACCAGACCGCGGATGATCTCTGACACACACGGCCACGGGACCCACCTGAAATAGAGATAAAGAACTCCGTACTTATTGTTGAGAGAAGAAGAGAGTGTTGCCAGCCTTTGTGGATTAAATGAAATAAAAGAAGAAAGGAATAGTTGTAAAATATTAAATTTAGTTATAAAACGTCCAAGCTACTTTGTTATAATCAGAAAAATAAACGCCAATGTTTGAAAATTATAATGACCTTATAAAGTCATTAATAATATTTTAGGTAAAGGTTTATTTGCCGACAATGTCACGGTAACATTTAAAACTGGCAAAATATAAGTGCAACTAAAGGACGAAACTATTTTATCAAAGAATCAAGACCTTGTTGCAAATTAAATTAATTCAATCTAGTTGCGATTAATATTTGTGTTAACCTTGTGCGTCTATGTTAGTCTTTATGTATTTAGAACAGCTAGGTACTACACCGAGACAAAGAAAAAAGTTTTATTAAAAGGAAATCATTGAATTTAGACATACATAAGCATATTGTTACTAAAATATCATTTTCATTAATCACGTGAGGTTTGTAAGTTTTTTTTTTGTGGTATTTCCGAAAAATATTATAAAATAACAAACAGAAGAGGCTGGAAGCCATGGTGTATATCATGTGTATTTATTATTACTAGCTTTCGCCCTCGACTCCGTCCGCGTGGAAATTAAAAACAAAAGCAAGTAGCCTATGTGTTCTTCCAGAATATTGTCCACATCTATGCCAAATTTTACCAAAATCCATTCAACCATTTAGGTTACAAACTCTAACAAACATCCATCTATCCATCCAAACTTTCGCATCAATATATGTAAAAGAAAGTCGTGTTAGTTACACCACTTATAACTCAAGAACGGAGTCACCGATATGGCTGAAAATTGGTGAGAAGGTAGCTTAGAGCCAGGAAACGGACATAGGATACTATTTATTCCGTTCGACAGCGATGGATGGATGGATGTTTGTTAGAGTTAGAGTTTGTAGCCTAAACGTGTGAACGGATTTCCATGAAATTTGTTAAAGACGTGGAGGGTAGTCTGGAAGGACACATAGGCTACTCACTTTTTTTTTTAATTCCACGCGGACAAAGTCGCGGGCGAAAGCTAGTTTATAATATTAGCATGATAAGATTTATAACATAGTCACTTTTACTATTTCATTTTTCTATTTTTAGTTTCATTTACTATGAAACTATGTAACATTTTACCTGAAGTAGAAAACAAGTTAAATAGTATGGACGTTTGTTACCATTTGAACGGCAGCAGCATCCGGAAGTATGCCGGTATGACGGCGAGGGGCTCGTTGGTGCGGATCGCGAACACGATTCGGTCTGCTACTTCGTTTGAGTTCAGCTGCGGCACGAACCTGACAAACATAATGTAAAACGAAGCAATTTAAACAACCAATAAGCCAGACTAACTGTAACCTCTTTTTTATATTGTAAGGTGGCAAACGAGCAAGTGGCCACCTTAAATCGCCTAAATGGCCAAGTGACCACTGCCCAGAGACATCAGCTGATGTGTTGCCTACCCTTAATCGACAGAGAAGGAGACGCACTTAAAGAGGATATTTCCCCTTTCTAAGCGTCTCCTCCATCGTCAAATTAACTTTTATACAGTTTCCGTTTTTGTACAGGAGCTCATAATACAATATTAATAAAAAAATACTTTAGAATTCTTAATAATGTTGTCATATCTTTAATTATCCTTTTTGAAAGACCGTAACATGAATTCATTGTCACAATAACACACCTACATTCTCGCTATTCATAATAAAGCACTTGTTTATTAAAACAGAAAATTATAAATTACTTTTCACCTTTAACCACAATTTATGTACATAGTGCTAATAATAACTTGCGCTATAAATTAATCAAGACAAGTTTTTGTCGCGTTAGAATTTTTTTTTTTTTATTATAATTTGCATTATCATTTTTATGTGTGGAAAAAATATATCCTATATCCTTGTTTCATAAATTATAACGCAACTATAAATGCAAACTACAGTATCGGCAGTTGAGTTGGCACGTTAGGCAGTGGAGCACTTTATCGCTGACGTGCCAAATCAAATGCAGCCAGTAGTTACTACACTTACCTTGAATTTACTTCCTCGAACATGCCGGTTGAACGGATGAAATACGGGCAGATTAGTGAGGTATGGACACCTTTAATGCCTCGAACTTCCAGTTCCAATCTCAAAGCTTCGTCAAAGCCGCAAGCAGCTGACTTAGAAGAGCAATAGTCTACAAGCTTGGCAACGCCCACGTGACCCGCCATTGATGCTATCGTAACTATATGACCATTGTTATGTTCAATCATGTAAGGTAGGAACGCTTTCACGGTCTAGAAATAAAGAAAATTTGTTTTTAATCATGATAATTGGTTCGTTCAATAATGAACAAAACTTTTCTTGTCCATATTCTGTCCAATATTCAACTTACCCAGAAATGAGCTAATACATTGACGTCAAACGTCCTCTTGATGAGGTGGTCTGGCGTGTCGAGTAAGTATTGTCCGGACACCACGCCAGCGTTATTGATCAGCAAACTTACCTGGAAGAACATCTTTTATAACCAAGCATACAAAAATAAAATCGAGTTTTCTTGTTTTTAGTATGACGCGCACTCATGCATACGTATTCCACGAAAAACATTACTCCCTGTTAGTTGGGCAAATATAAATGCATAAATATAATTACGATTATATTTCATTTATTTAACCAAAGGTTTATTTATAATGCATGACTAATGAGTTTTTATTACCTCTTCGCTGTACATACGCAAAGAAAACGTGCAAATGCAAATTGGATAAGGAGATAAACATATAAATTACATTGCCTTGATGATAGAGGTTTTCAAATATCTTGGTGGCTCGGAACATAGGATGTTTCAGTGCGCAGAACACAATTTTAGTTGTAGCGCTTTGAAGGTAGGGAAGCGCACTGGGCAGCGCGCAAACCTTGAGCAGTCAAGATATTTGAAACGACTTATACCTATTACTACGTCTAATCGCCAGAGGGGTTTGTAGATTACGTACAATTTTACGTTACTAAGAAAAACCTGTATGTAGTCTGTGCACATGGTTTATCTTTTGTTTTTTTGTTAAAAGCAAAGCACTAATATAATGGAAGGCGAGCCTCCACGACGAGAGATATGTGGTCGGCACAATTTACAATTTGCAATCAGTTGTTAACAACGATAATTTATAACAATTATAATGAGTACAATGGAAAATTTACTAAAAAAATCTTAAGGACAACTTCATTTTATCGTAATTTGTGTCTTGTGTAAGATCTTCGGAACATAATTACGCGGCATGTTTGCATTGAGCGGTTATAATTGATTAAGGAATTTCGTGAATCTTTCGAAACTTCATCTCTCTATGAACATTGCATTGCTCAGTCCGTCTGTCCATCATTGTGCAGTCCGTCGTGCTACAGTAGAAATGCTATGCAAAATTTGTCTCATCATATGTTATGAAAAATATTAGAACGTTATGTCTATATACATATTTTGAAGTCATTGATAATTTATTTCTGATTTAACTAATGTCCATAAAACTCCGGGATACGCGTTCGAGAAGCATTCCAATAAAAACCTTAATCACAATAACAAGCAATAATATGAAGTAACATTAACTCGATTAACTCCATAGACTAATGCTATTATTGTCTTTATCCAAGTTACTAACATTCTAAGTAATAAAACCCGCATATTCTTAGTATAAGTCGCAGTTAAATTTTGAAAATCGGCTTTATTCAAAATGGCTACAAAGTCGTAAATCATTTTGAAGATAACGTTTTAAATTAGATGTGTATAGCCAAATTAAATAAATAATGGTTGTATTGCTATGGAGTATCAAACATTCGATCGTTAGCGAACCGCAAGAACACCTGGAT
>LD688935.1:1228701-1239522 GCA_003118335.3 Papilio memnon
CTCCAAATTATAATTAAACATAGCTTACTGTTCCATTGATTTGTTTGTTGAAAGTGTTTTATTCTACACGTCGTATGTTTTATAAACTACATAATATCCTATAAACATTAGTACGTCTAATATGTAATGGAAAAATACTCCTTTTGTAATAATTAATTTAAATAGGTTTAACTCTTCTGGTATTCAAGAATGTATTCTAATCATATTAGCATAAATTTCCCAGGTGTGAAAATGTATTTTTCATGCAAATTAATAGTAATTAAAAAACTATATGAAATACCATTAGTTCTACATTAAACATTGCAAATTTTAAACTATAAATATGCAATAGTTTATTCAAGATATCGCATTAATAAAAAAATATGATATGAGTCTAAGCGTTGTACCGAATAAGCCAAATTTCCCGGGTTAAACCAATGAGGTCTGAGCAAAAAGCATTCGCTTGTAACCGGTCCAAATAAACGTAAGTCATTTGCTAATATGTATTTAGTTATCTTCTTAAAAACTCGCACAAAAAGGTGTAAGTACATACTGAAAGAGGTTACAAATGGACATTGAACGTACACATCGAGCCATGAATAGATATTAATCACAATCAGTGTTAGAACAGAAGTAAAAAAATAATGACTTGAGTAAATTAGAACCGCAAGCCTTCTAACTCATCCGCAAGTTTTTTTTTTTAATTAAATACTGTCATTATTATGTGGCAGTATTTTGTTTTCTTTATATATTCTGGATTTATATGAATAATTACTTACTCTGCCGATCTCTTCGTGGACCATCTTTGCGACTCTGTAGATGTCCTCCCGACTGGCCAAGTCCACTACGTACCCGTGGCATTTCCCACCAATTCCTTTGACTAGTTTCACGGTATCTTCCAAGCCTGGAAAAAAAGTTTCAAATGTAGTAATAATCCCAGTCAACGTTGCTACATTTATAGTGTCCCAGCTTCACAACAATATTTACTTATAAAATGTAGCGTTCTAATTGAGCATCATCATCACCAAGCTCACTATACGTGCCCACTGAGGGGCTCGGAGCCTAACCTAAGTTAGGGTGACTAGGTCTTAGTCAACCACGCTGGCCCACTGCGGGTTGGTAGACTCCACACATATCTTTAAATTTCTTCGCCGATATGTGCAGGTTGCATCAGGATGTTTTCCTTCATCGTAAGAACGTCGTACATATAAAATTCTAAAAATCGAAAAATCACATAGGTACATGGCGGGATTGGAACTCAAGACCTGTAGATTACAAGTCAAGTGCTTAAACCCCTGAGCCACCGGCGCTCCTGTGAATCAATAATTTGAGCATCGGTTTAGTAATATTTGATTTCATTACAAATTTACAATTGATTCCTCTTTATAATGGTAATATATATTTGTACGTCTAGATTTTAAGCAGCCAATAAATTAATCGCATATTAAAATTTTATCTTAAGTAGCGTGACTCCATCACGTAACACATAATAAGGTTGTTGGCATTGACCATTATGAGATATGCGTGAGTCCAAAAAGATATTCACTTATAAAAACTTCCAAGTAAACTGGCTTGAGAAAGTAACGGGCCGTCGAAAAACACGAATGATGACTGCAAGATGAAGATAGCGGCTGTGCGAAGTTTTAACGACTTTGGAAATATTCCGAACGGTTACATCGGATACAGGAATTTAATATCATTTAAAATGTACTAAGCAAACGAATTAATAAGAAATGAACTAATCGTCATTGTATTCCTTACTAGGAGCATAAATTAGTTTTTAAAACATATTCTTTTCAAAGAGTATTTTTTTGTAAATAATAATTCGCCAGTCTCTAACAAATCCTGTGGCGGACAAACCAAAGACGGTCATTAAAATCATGAATCTTAATGTTTTTGAAAGTTATTAAATAAGTAATAATACGCTGTTTCTTATTCATATTTTTTTTTTATATTATAATAATAACACTAGTTACTACTTAGACCTTGGTTTATGCTTGTTTTGGTGACCATAAAGTGCAAATCGTTTATTATGTATATCTTTATACATATTGATTTATTATAATTATATACTGGCATTTGATTACATAAACAAGTAGTACTAGATATAAAAGTCTATTCCGTCATATGAGATTCTACTTTATTATTAACTAGCTTTCGCCTACGACTCCGTCCGAGTGGAATTAAAAAAAGAACAAAAGTGAGTAGCCTATGTGTTCTTCCAGACTATCCCCTACATCTATACCAAATTTCATCGAAATCCGTTCAGCCGGTTAGGCTACAAACTCTAACAAACATCCATCTATCCATCTAAACTTTCGCATTTATAATATTAGTAAGAAGTAAGATATACTGGCATTTGATTACATAATTATATACTGGCATTTGATTACACAAACAAGTAGTACTAGATATAAGTCTATTCTGTCATAGGAGATTCTACTTTATTATTACCTAGCTTTCGCCTGCGACTCCGTCCGCGTGGAATTAAAAATAAAAAAAGGGTGTAGCCTATGTGTTCTTCCAGACTATCCTCTACATCTATACCAAATTTTATCGAAATCTGTTCAGCCGTTTAGGCTACAAACTCTAACAGACATTGATCTATACATCTAAACTTTCGCATTTATAATATTAGTAAGATTGGTAAGATAAGTATATTATTACTAGCTGTTGCTCGCGTATAGCCTATGTTACTCAGTGATAACGGAGCTATTTATTGGTGAAAGAATTTTTGAAATCGGACCTGAAGTTTTTGAGTTATATAAATCTTTCCTCTTCATAACATTAGTACAGAATGATGAAGATGTACAGAAGTATAGTCAGACGTTATCATGAAAAAACTCATTTTCTGTTGATTCTCTATGTTTCAAATAAAGTCTTAAAACATTGTTCAATGTTTATAAGACTAGCTTTTGTGCGAACGTGAGTTCTTTGTACAGTTTAAATAGTCGACTTGGTCGATTACACTTGATTTAGTGTAAACGATACTCTGTTGCATAAACAACAGTATCCAGTTTACCTTGACTGCTATTGTTTGGTAATTTCAGTTTCACGGCAGCACTACAGTCGATTGTTTATTCACTTAACAGACTTCGGCTCCAATCACACTCGTACTGTTGTTTTCTAAACAATGTGTACTAGAAGCTTTCCGTGTTTTTGCGTCGAAATAATTATTATTTCGAGGAATTGATGTATTAAAATATTTCGTGTTCAAGGTTTATGTTACTTCACTTTCGGTTAAAGAAAAGTAAAAACGAAACAGTGGTAGAGCCCGCTTTAACATCTTCGCACGCATGGGTCGGCTCGGCCGGTGTAATACCACACAGAAGACAGACGTGAAGTGGCAGCAATTCTGCATTTCGTTTGATGAGTATGGTGCCGGAGGCCCAACACCCTTTTTTTTCCCACCCTTTCTTAAGGATGGGTAGGAAACATCCTCTTTATGTGCGTCGCCTCCTCCATCGATTATAGGTAGGCAAAGCATCCGCTAATGCGGATGTCTATGGGCAGCGTTCGCTTCGTCATTTTGTCGGATTCAGGTGGCTACTTGCTCGTTTGCCACCTTTATGAAATAAAAAAAAGCTCAACTAACGGCATTACATACCTATACACTTAAGTACACGATTCAATTTGATTAATAATTATTAAAATAGCGCCGAATTGAAAGTCAACTAAAAGGAAGAAAAAAGCATCCAAGAGAAGACTCATTATCCCAACCGTCAAGGATGTGCCTGTCGGATAAAGATACGATTCCAAAGGTCCTTGACCGCACTTTTGACGTTTGCTCAGTTCAATGTCAGGTAGCACTTGAAAGACACTAGAAACCGGACACCAAAGATCATTGGTGCATTTAAATTTTGCCAAATGATTAATATTTCCTTTACATTTGGATCTTGAATATGTTTAGAGTTTGTGATTTCGAGTTAGAGAAAGGTTCATTGGTATTCAGATCGTCAAATTGCAGTTAGATACGTAGGCACGGATTGTTCATACAATCGATACTGACAGTGAAATCATAGAAAATTACAGGTAAAGTATATTTGGGAAAGTACCACGTAGAGCTGACAACCTTTGATCGTTTTAAGAAAATAATCTATCTATGAAACAACACAGAGAACATGATGGTACTCCTAAGATTACTTTTTATTCCAATATTCGTAAGATTTCAGTTTTCACACTCTTTAAGATAAATAACATCAAAAGTTTTCTTTAAATATCTAAGCAAACATTTCTTGAAGTACATCATAACTGTTAATTTTGAACGGTCTTGATGTATCTGAAACACAATTTGTTCTAGGTACTCTGTACGTACTCGTATCTTTAAGACGTGATGTTTTGAGTGCGTAAATGTTTGAACAGGTCTTGTCCACATGCAATGTAGTTTATTCAACTGTCCCAATATACAGAGATAATGTTTCATTTATTACTGTCGTCGTAACTTCGTTTGCACTTGTATGGGAAAGGTCGGCGAAATCGAATTTTCATTTGATAGTACAAAGTAGAGATATAGTAGAATGGATGAGAGATAAACGGATTTAGAAACATAACTTAGGAAGTTGCCAAGGATGAAGGTTCCATTCGCGTTGTTGAGATTTGAAACGTATTGAGGTTGCAAAGAATTGAATTAAGTTATTAAGACTTAACAGGCTTGCCTGACTTTTTCTCCATTTTATTAACAATAGAATTTCCCTACTCTTGATACCTTAAGGAAAAAGATGATTACGGCAAAAAATAAAATCTAACTTTTCGCGTTGGCTGACGTTAAATTAATTCACATTAGTTGGGACTGACCAAGTAAGGACATCAAAATAAAAAGGTAGAATATTGAAATGGTTATGAAAAATAAAAATGTGACCTTCAGTTCTTTTATAACGAACATAAGGACACAGTATACAGTTTTTTTTTAACATTTGAGATGTGCACTAACTAATTGTGATAAAATGACCGTACCCAGAATCCTAAGCGTAACCAGAATTATTTTATGTCTTTCATTATGTGTCTGTTATAAAATAATTTTCAAATGTAACTTTTTATGTAGCGATTGTTCTTTGATTACTTAATATACAAAATACATAATTTATTAATTGAATTGTCTCTCAACAAATTTAATTTTGTGATGCGTACTAATCGATGTTACGATGTGCAATGTCACACGTTACCGGCGAGCATTCATGCGGTCAATACCAGAGTGTAACGAGCCTGCATCGACTTATACCTCGTAACATTAATCGGTATCTAAATAAAAGTATAATATAAATGCAGCGTCATTCCCATTTATTCTACAGACAGAGTAACAGTAGTTATAAAACAAAGCATGAAGTTATTAGAGGCAATTGATGTAACGACAATCTCGAACAGCCACATCACGATAATAACATAGTTTTTGATCTCACGGATCGTTTATGCCATTGTGTTTAATGTGGTATATAAATGTATCTGAACACATCTATTATTGTTCTTAGCGAAGGATTACCTACTCTTATAATTAGTTTTTGCAAACGAATAATTCTCTTTTTGTTTAATTAATTTTTTTAACAACAATTATGTGTCATGTTCGATTTTTTGTTAGACTTTTGTTTTAATATAACAATTTACAACTATTCATTTAGTAACATACAATGTTGTATGTAGAATTGTTATCTGTTTGTGGAGAAATTGAGCCAAATATTTACTCCGCTGGCTACAAATAATAGGAATTTTAAAATGTTTACACGCCAACATTAAATAGAAACGGCCATTAAAGTTTTCTCCGTAACCATAGCGACAAATAACTTGTTTTAACGTATTATTTTGAATACTTAAGTATTAAAATACGTATGGAAATCTTCTACATTGAAAGACCGTCATCTAAAGGTGGATACTGACTGACTTTACGATGTATTTCGCATCGAACGAATCGGTTTTCCTCGTTACACTACGAACCGGCTACATCAATGCCCGCTGTGTTATATTACACCGCGTAACCTCATTTTTTTATTTTTTTTTTGTGACTGAAGGCTTTGATGAACTGAACAATGTATTGATCAGAATCATGTGTCATAATAATTTACGACCACTTTCCAATGCTAAAACGTATTGCCATTCCTTTCATTTTCTTTGAAAAAATTGAGATAGCAAATATACTACGAGTGTGAGTCGTATAATACGGGTGTAATTGAGAATGGAAACACACTTCAAGTAAATTAATATACCTCATACTTTAGTTGTATAAATGCGAGAGTTTGGATGGATAGATGTTCATAATGGCTTAATAAATATTTAAATCCGCGCGGACAAAGTCGCTTGCAAAGGCTAGTTATTTTGTTTTTAATATAATTTTATATAACATGAATTGATGGTTAAGGTTAATTTAATTTTTTTATTGTTGTATTATTGCAAGAAAAGTTAAACTAAAAAAACATATTTAGTTTAAATTCTACATGCAACATAACTACAGTAAAAAAAGTCTTTTCCGCGTTCGGCGATAAATTACTTACGATGTTTTAAATTGAACATGTCGCAGTTGATAAATACATGTTAGAGTTGATAAGCAAAACAGGTTGAAGTAAATAATTAAACATGTCGTAGTTTGTTGCTGAAATCGTCAATGCAATAGTTTTCGAAACAGAATGACACTGCAATGCATGTAGATACAGTACCTATTCAAAGAGACCATCTTTAAAGATTATTTGTTACTCATTCGCGGTTTCGCCTACTTCAGAACAATTGATTTTTAGCAACAAATTGTAAGACGTGCGTAAATTTTGATCTAACCTTACTACCACAAACAATAACAGTTTATCGTAAAGTATTATTTTAACAAAAAAAAATCAGGGATTAAAGCACTTGACTTGTAATCTACAGAACTTTGGTTCGAATCCCGCCAGGTACCAATGTGATTTTCGATTTTCGAATTTCATATGTACATAATTTACCCGACGTTCTTACGGTTAAGGAAAACATCGTGATGCAACATGCACATATCGGCGAAGAAATTCAAAAGATATTTGTGAAGTCAACCAACCCGCAGTGGGCCTGCGTGGTTGACTATGTCCTAGTCATCCTAACTTAGGGTAGGCTCCGAGCCCCTCGGTAGGGACGTATAGTGAGCTGGTGATGATGAAGTACTACCTAATTATATATTTTGAGTTAACACACACAGTCTAGGTTGAACAATTCTTTACATTCCATATATTAATTCTGTGTGTAACTCCAGCGCAGTAATAAAGTTTTCATCAATATTGCACACATATACGCAATAATACAAGGTTGTAATTAAATTTTTTACACAACGGATATGTTAACAAGAACATTGAACAATGCCAGGTTTCGAAAATATCTAGATTACTGAATCAAATTACACGTGAAGTATGATAACCTTTACACAATACAATGTTAGAGCAACATCTGTGGTATGCTTGAATTAATTCGTTTCAATACTGCAAGTGAAAGATTTTCTTATAATATTAAGTAGATAGTATATCAAGTTTAACTTTGACACTGGTATTAGTCGGAAATAAATGCATTTAATTACTTTTCCATACACGATATCGATATTATTACTTGAAGCATAACGAAATAAAAAAATAAATAGAATTATGTCAAATTGGTGTTGCCATAAATTAGCTGCTGCTGCTTTTCGCAATTGTTATGGGAGTTTCGCTAAGCACGGAATGCGCACAATGACTACGATAAACATTGCTGAAATTGCTTTACTTTATTATCTACTTTTACGACATTTTAGATTCACTAACATTAATTAAAGGGAGTTAAAGTCGCTTAACCGTTATATAATTAAACTGCATTGGAGCCATACTTATAACCATTTACTTATATTATAACATTTAATCTAGCTATTACCTATGTTCTAAGATTTGCGATATGAATACAGACGATGCAGGGCTAGCGACAGGCAAGCGGCAGGCAAAAATTAAGGTTTATAAAACCTTGTAAACCGACCCCTAGTGAGTGGGATAAAGTCAAGGAGAAGAATACACGCAAAGTTATGGTAACACTTAAAGATAAAATATTAAATGTTAGTCTTCAAGTATCCTGTTAGTGAGGTTTTTTTATGATTGATGCGAAAAGGTACATGGATGTAATTATTTTTAAAAGTTAAAATGTGTGTCATTAAAAATCATTCAATGTCTATTAACCTTAATCTTGTTCGTATTCGCGTAATGGCATATTGATTATTCAAAGCTGAACATTCGCGGGCAAATTAAATATACATTATTTTTTATTTTAATGCACGTGTCTAAAATATTTAGGCTATTTAAGGTTATTACGACTGAATCAGTATAATGATGTACAGTCGAAGACATTCTACTTTCTACCAAATTCGATCAAATGTACTATGACGCTCACAACGCAAATTGGACGAAAAATTTGTCTTAGCAACAAGCGAACCTATACTTAATCATAGGTTTTATGATGACCTTTGACAGCCACGAAAAAAATAAAACATATGATACGTCATTTTTTAAAATCGGTTCATTCGTTCATAGGATTAGGAGTATTTGCAATACAAGCCGCGTACAATATACTCATAGTTGGTAAACGATTACCATTACTATGTCTTCACACAGCGTACAGAAATAAGCGGAATAACATCTAATGTGTCGCAATTATTTCAACAGCGAACACTAGAGATGGACGTTGTACAAAGTAGTTGAATCAACAGTTGATCAGACAACGTTTCAACAATTGACCGTTTTTTAACCGACATTTATATAGAAATCTCTAGTTGTTCTTTTTCGCCACCACTTGTATGATGTAAACTACTTAGTTAACAAAATCAACTAGTTTTTCAACCTGTTAATCATAACTATATTGTTGACGCCAAAACCGTCAACGACCCATCCCTAGGACACATGCGCTGGTTTGGTAAACGAAGAGCATCTATAACAGCTTCCGTCATATCACCTTATTATGGTGGTATTTTGGTGGTGAGGGTATTTCAGACTTAGTTCAATAGTTATTCGTATAAAAACTTAATATGAGACAGCTAAAAAAACTACCTTTTTACAACAGACTCGACAGTAATTTGTTTTATTTTATAAAAAAAAACTACTATATGTTCACACAGAGCACATACAATATATCTTCCAAATGAATAAAGAATAATAAAAACTAGCATAAATAAAGTTTTGGTAAATTTGAATTGTTTTAACACGCGACAATGCAGATATGTATTTTTCGAGTTTCGTAATCGGCCATGAATTCGCGCAACCTGCGACAAAAACCTTGAATTTGACAACGTTGATGACCACGTTATGCACGTAACAATGTAGAATTGAACAAAACATTTTTGACAATAAGTGTTAAAATAAGCATGACAAAACTAATTACATTACAAACGAGTTAAACTATGAATAGACATAGGTTATTGAAAAAATATTTAACTTGGCTTCATGTATGATTATCTTACATCAACATCTCACTGATCAAAAAGGCCATTTACGAGTATCTCGGTATGGTTTGAGTCTTTTAGGGTTTATGATGTCATATACGACTGGACAGGCATATGCGTGAAAAACATTCTGTTTAAATCAGATACGGACTAAAATAAAGCAAGATGTGACTGAACAAAATTAACATACCATATTTAGATATTTAACATTGACCGATGACGATACTAGCGACCTCTGTTTAAATGAAAAAGATAATATTTTATTGAAAAAAGAAAAAAAATGACAGAATTATGTAAGATAAACGGTGCCCATATTACTTGACAATCACAAGATTTGAATGTAAGGTTGTATAATTTTGAATATTACATGTTTAAAGACGGATTCATGGAAAACTCCGGAGTCCAAATGTTTTTTGTATCAATTTCAACAAAATTAATCTAGCACATGAAAAATCTAGAATTTAAAACGTGTTTTAGGTGTATTTGAAATTAATTTTTCTCGTTTAGACTACTTGTTGCCAATCTGATAAGTGTATCAGTCATTTATTTATTCAATCACGAGGTTTTACCCATCAGTGATTGTAAAGATTTAATAAAGATAATAAATAATGTTAATAAAAAATTATAGTCCTAATTATAGTGGATGATGAAGCATAACATAGGGTAATTACCACATTAATGTTGCAATAACTTGTGCTGTACTGACCTTGTTTGTTGATATCCCATAAAACGACGGTGCAGCCGAGTCTCGCCAGTCTTAAAGCCACCAAACTACCCAGACCTCCTCCGCCACCTGTCACCACTGCTATACTATCCTTAAGTTCCTTCTTCGGATATCCAACTATCGCCCTATATATCCCCGTAATTACATAACCAGATAATAATATCCAAAATGCTATAACGTCCAAAATAGTTTGCACTATTGTATATTTGTCCCTCATGCATTCTGGTATTTCTCTTGTCAAAGGACCGGGTCTCATGCCATTGATGTATTCTTGAGTTTCTTCTCTCTCAGTCGACATTTTCTTAGCTTATTAATGCGTATTTATTTTAAAATTAAGTTATATATTATTGAGCATTACTCTATTACTTCTAACACTTATTTTCTCGTTTGTACCTGTAATTAAAGAAGATAGTTGTTACTAAAATATTTAAATGCGTACGACGTATATGGCTGAATCTAACAAATTGCTTAAATTACACATTTATATTGCATAATTGCAAGTATTAAGTAATTCAAATGTGTTAAAACAAAGTTCATTTAATTTATTTGATTGTTAGGTACGCGTGACGTGAGCGTGACTGACATGGAGGGTTCCGTAATAATTATATTAAATCTATATTAATATAATAAAGTGTAAACACACACTCCTTTTTTGCCTAAGACGTCAGCAATTACAGCATATTTTTGAATAATTCTTTTTTTAATAAAAAGCCCTACACTTACG
>LD688935.1:1252032-1271094 GCA_003118335.3 Papilio memnon
CAGCATGAAGTGTATAAATAAAATTATTTAAGAGTCTTGGATGACTCACTTTTTACCTTATTTTTATGAGACCAAACAATTATTTGCACACAAAATTTTTTAAACAAACTTAATTATCCTTACATACTCATATGTAACTGTACGAGGGGGGAACAAATAGTATTGAGAACGACATATATACTCCTTGGTAAGAAAAAAAATACTCGCAGGCATAGCTCAGATAAATATTTATGAAATTAATAAAGAATTTTTCGATTCTCTTTTGTTTTTTACTGAATGTAGTTAGTCATTTGTTTACTTCGTGTCTGAACGTGTTCTAGAAAATGGAGAAAAACGAAGTGCACGCCGTTATTAAATACCTTTGTTTAAAAAAGTTAACGACGTAAGACATTCATTGTGATTTGGAGGAAACATAAGGAGAGTCTGCTCCGTCGTATTCCACTGTCGCTAGGTGGGCTTCTCAATTTCGAGTAGGGAGAACGAGCACGGAAGACTAACATCGTTGCGGCCATCCAGCGATATCATTCACCCAAGAAAATGTTGCGAATGTCGAGAAAATTGTATTGAGCGATCGAAGAGGTATCTTCCGATACTTAATCATCGGAGTTTAATCACTAATTAAGTATCGGATGGTAAATAAAAAATAATTAAAATGGACGAAACATGGGTCCATCATTTTGTTCTCGAGACAAAACAGCAATCATCCCAATGGAAACGGCCATCATCACCGACCCGAAGAAGTTTCGTGCCATGGCATCGGCTGGCAAGGTTAAGGCCTCAATATTTTGGGACTCAGAAGGGATATTGTTGATTGATTATCTGAAGCGTGGAACTACTATTACAGACCAATATTATGCAGCTTTAATTCCCAAATTGAGGAATGCCATCAAAAACAGAAGGAGAGGAAAACTTCGAACTTCTTTTCATCACGACAACGCACCCGTGCATATGTCGGCAGTTGCGATGGCTGCCATTTTTGATTTGCCATCCGAGCTTTTTGCAGGACCAAGACAAAACTTTTTTTTAAAGGGTTCGAAGCCTTGGAAAAGCGCTGGACTCGGTGTGTAGAGAGACTCGGAGACTATGTAGAAAAATAAATTATGTAGTTATCTATAGTCATTATATATATCTTTACTTTCATTGTCATTTTTATATATCTTTACTAACAAAATGTAATATCTGTAAAAATAATAAATATTATGCAACTAATTGTGCGTATATAATCTGAAATTATATTAAAATCGAATAGTTTGTTCGAATGCACATATCAAAAATTAATTCCCAAAACAAAGGAGGGGTTAAAAAGATGTAATTTTAATTAGCAACCGTAACAGGTGCAACCGCGGGAAAATCTAGGTTACACAAAATATTTTAGAGGTTTTACTCTGTTTGTACGCGCTAATCTCAGGTTCAAGACGGAAATATTATTTATTGTAAAAATATTTTATTTATTGCCATAACACGTTGGTAATTAATTACACAAGTGTTAAAACATATTTGCATGTGCAAAATGTCATAAATCAACAACGAAGCAATAACGTATAAAAAATAAGATGAATTTTTAAAACACCTTTAGAGTATATAATGACGTAATACTGATTTAACCAAAGATAGTTATTTTTAGCCGGCTCTATACCTTAGAGTCTAAGGCTTGAACTCTATGGTCTGGACAATAAAGCCGGGCCAAGACACCGGAGGACACTGGGGCCAGTAGCTACTAGCTAGTACTCTCGCCTCTTTAAGTTTTATATTGTGCATATTCAAACTACGAATATAACATTGATGTTTTCTTACTTAATTCTTACTTAATCACATAAAAAAGGTAAATTTCTGCATGTTTTGAAGACATTTCATAATATAAAACTATGTTACGTTCCACTTGAGTTTTTTTTTTATCAATCGTGGATTCCTGGATATGACAGCATAATTTATGGTATATCTTAATACGTATGATAAAAATCGATAGTCGACAATAACATATTCATGATAATTGCTTTAAAAAGACTTTAGCTTTGTGAACCATAAAATTAATATAAAAGCTAAAAAAGCAATTCACATAATATGGAAATTGGTACGTTAAATTATAAAGTTAAAAAATAATACCTACTTTGTTATATTTAATAATAAGTATGTGATTCTTCATGCTGACCGCCGAAACTTCATTTTTTATTAAATATTTTTTTTAGTTCATAACAGCCCACAGTACATTTGGCTGAACTTTTAATGTATATTGAGATAACACCTAATTTTATTGTTAATTAAGTAACATTGTGATGTAATATTCTATGTATCAGTTCCTAAAATACACCAAAACCAAGAGCACTAACGCAAAATTGTACTTGCCTACTGGTATAGATTTATTAGCAAATTATGAGGAAGCTTTTAATGCAGTTCAAATTTTTACAGGCGCTTTCGGTGAATTAAAAACCTTTTAAATTAAGAACAAATAGCTGTTTTTAACATCAACATTTGAATTACTTTTAGAAATATAATTAAATTAATAACTAAGAAAAAACACCTGCGCTGCGCTGTAATCATCAGTGAAGGACAGAAGTGGGAGGTTACTATATTTATATGAAATGATGAAATAAGCAACCTATATGTTAAAAGCAAAATAAACATTTTAATAAAAAAACAAAACCGAGTTTTTTTTTAAGGTTTAAGTAATTTTAAGGAATTATTTCGTTACTTTTTAGTGTGTTTTTTTTTTTCGAGAATGTTTTGTTTTTAATGTATTTTTATAACCCAAAAGTGTGTCAAAGTTACCAATATAATATCCATAATAGAATTTTGTGTCACGTTCAACACTTTGAGGGTTTTCAAACAAAGCCATGACTATGGTCTATTACGACCGACCTCAACTAATGACGATTTTACGTTGACTGCATACAAAACGCGATGAGAATGGCATGTGCCAGTCTGGTCACAAATAACCATTATATTGTACACTATTAGCATTTAACGTTGCACAAGACATGATAATATAAATACTAACTCACTAAAAAAATTGTTGACTGATTTAAAAATATTGTCAGACAGAATTCATTTTATTATCTTCATTGGATGTTTGTTTTCCGAACGAAGATTGGTCATTTTCATTTTTGTCGTTAAAATATCTCCGAAAAATGTTTCTCTTTAGGTTTTATTGTTTACTAGCTTTCGCCCCCGACTCCGTCCGCCCGGAATTAAAAAAAAGCAAGTAGCCTATGTTTTATTCCGGACTATCATCTACATCTATGCCAAATTTCATCGAGTTCCCTACAGCCATTTTGACTACAAACTCTAACAAACATCCATCCATCCATCTAAACTTTCACATGTATAATATTAGTAAGATAAGAAGTAAGATAGCTTAAAAGAAGGCAACTCAATTGTTTATGGTTTGGGATGGATGTTAAAAACCATATCATGGCTCCGCAGTTTCCTTCAGTAGCCGTTATCCTTGCACAGTCAATCCTTTGTTTTTGTATTCACTAAGAGTTCTATTCCCCTTTATTCCACACGAGTTCAATAGTAAATTACTTCCTATGTCATATCAGTCATGTATCTTGCCCATACAAGTTATCTACAATTAAAACTTGTCACGTTTGTTTTACACGATAGGTACTTGAATAATTGATTTATACGTCGGATAACGACATAAAGATGGTTCGTAGCATTTGGACTAAAATAATGTCTAAAGAAATAAAATAATGTCTATTTTGTTGGATCCAGAAGGCTGAGGACCGTACTATGGTAGAGATAGGGAAGGCAAGTCAAGCCGTTAATTAGTTTATGACTTCTCACAAGTTTTATTACTCAAGGTTTTAACAATTCAATTAAAAAAAAAAACAATTTTTTCGAAGAGAGTAACGAGGATTAAAATATTTTTCACACAAACATAGAACACAACTCATCAAACAAAAGTTGTATAATTATCATGCTAAACATTCTAATAAGACCAGACTGATGCTCTTGTGCCATCAACTTTAAGTAAAATTTTGTTGCACATGTTCAGTCCATCGCAGTATCACCCTTTCACTTTATGTGACGACACAATTATTACTTGATGCACTTATAGTGTACGATGTCTTGAAAAAATTGATTGATGACCATTAATGTTCCATTACAAGATTGCATCATAATTATAAATGCTTTTGTAATAGTCAAACAGGTTTTTGAACAATTGTCACTGTGAATTTCATGTACAATCAGGGTCTTTCGCGGTGTCTAAATTACAAAAGAAAAAAAACTAATTCCTAGCAATGCGACATACTCCGCCTATTAATAATTAGTTAGGTAGCAGTTAGTTGAGGAAACCTCAGGATAATTAAAGAATGTTAGCCTTGTACCAATGACCGAATATTTTTTCGTACACATTTAAAACGCTGCTTCTATAGATTGTACTGTCATCTCAATGCGTACATAGTTTTATGGTGGATCACGAGATTCCCTAATAGTACGTAGAGTAAACCTAACAGTCGCGGAAACCGCGGTGATCCACTTCAGGAAAAATTGCCTTGGTCATCGCAACAAGACAAACTCCGTCTCTTCCTACAAATAACTTAGATAACAGTAAGCGGTGCAAACGGATGGATAATAATAAAAATCAACTAGCCTTGTATTACTGTTTTTTTTTATACACACATATAAGCTACGTTGTAGTAATTTTTGTTTCGCGTCTCGTTTCTAATTTTCAAAAAATTGTCCTTTTTGAGGTGGAACACCGCTAGCTTCCCCGACTGTACGTACTATCATACTTCCCATTCTTTGAATACGTTTTCGTTCTGGTATTTAAGAATCCTGGTGAAATAAAAAAAAATCACAACAACAACAATCCTTTTATACTATAATTTCTTTCCTCGTTCTATAAGTGGAAATTTCCTCAGGTTTCACGTCAGACAGGCCTTGATTTGGTTTATTTTTGTTAAGGACATAATCCGAAAGAAGGGAATATAATTGCGAACACAGTATCCGTGATAAAAGTAACAGACTATAAAAATTACATAGGCTATAATATTTTCACAAATTGAATTATTGTAAAAATCTATTGTTTTTTTTGAGTATAACTATACTGCTATAACTACTGTGTACCTTATATGTCAAAGGCTTTTTTCTAGTTTTACCTCACAAAAACTTAAATGTGAGAAGGGCAGCAAGTTAACGCATGCAGTGAGCAGGACTGCAAGAAGGAATGCCTTGGGAACTACCTATGTCTGCCTATATCCTATATGTATAATTACAGAAGACATTTTAAAGCCTGACTCTATATATTATTGACAAGTTAATCTGTACTAGTTTGAGGTTATACTTGTTGCTTAATTATTATGTTTACTGTGAGAGGAACGCGCGCGAAAAGCAGTAGTTACCGTTAGCAGAGAAAGCGCAGAGTAGAGCAGCGTACGCGCAGTAAGTGACCGACCGCCGCGAACAACGTTCCATTCACGCGGGAAATACGACTTTTTAAAATTCCGCGCGTTTAATAACTAACCTACTTTCGCGGTATTCAAAGATTTGTAAGTACGGTTTGACATTTTTTACTAAATATTATTTACGATATAGGCTTACAGGACCCTTACGATACAGGCTGCGCCTAGTGCAAGGGTACTGATCACTACATATAAAAAAACCTACTGTATCCATAAACAATATTTTTCTACCTCCATGTAATTTTTTTTTCATTTTCATATCTTAATATACAGTTATTTTTTTCATACTCAATCACAATGTGTGAATATCTAATTTATAAACTCAAGTCAGTAATTTTTAAGAAAAAACGTTCTTCTCTCGCTGCTTTAGATTTAAAAAAATATCTAGTGGTTTTAAAAACTATTGGTACTTAACTTTCAAATACGTACTTAATATTGGATTATTAAGATGCTTAACCGCTTTCTCGACTTTCAATACAGAAAATCTGAATACCAATATAGCTTTTTAAATCTTTTATTAATAATAAAAGTACCTATAATGTGTATTTCTACGAGTAATTCCGGACAACTTAGTTTTTGGACGGTCATTGTAGATGAAATTCTGGCCTAGTTAGAAGATAGGTCAATAAATTATAAATGACTATGAAAAATAGTCAATAGTCATAACGTTACAGATAATAAACTTAACGATGATGAATATTACAATTATCAGTTTCCAGGCTTGACTTGTTAATTTGTTTTGATCAGCAAAAACATTTTATGCTTGCACAACAAAAGTATTGTTCAAACATATAAATTCTATTTAAACTGATTGGTTATGGTTCTTATTGATTAAAGTAGAGCCTAGAGATATTATATTTTAAAGTACCTACGTATCATTTCAAGAAAAATAGTAAATATTTTTTTCATATAATTTTCAACAATACACTTTCTATTATAAATCTCACCTACTTAATATTGCATTTATAGCAAAATTTTAGATGGATGTTTGTAGCCAAAACTGATGAGTCGATGAAATTAGAACAAGCTGTGAAACGAAATAAACATGCGTCAAATGCATCTTAATCTTAATGATGAGACAAATTAGTCTGTTAATTCGGAATCCACAGTAATATCACAAAATTTAAATGAAATAAAACATTGCAAGATCGAGTCGGTGCCTCTTGATACCGAAGTTAAATATTTAGTAGATCAAGGCAGTACATCGCCTTGTCCACAAACGTCTAGCTGTCAGACTAATCGTCAGCTGCTAAAATTCGGATAAGAAAAATATATGACCAACAACTATCTCTTTCGATAATAAAAAAATGAATCATCCACACATGTTATTGATAATCAAAATGACGACGACGTCGATTGGTTAAATCCCTATTGCCCTTAAAAAATAACCACCGATTAATAAACTTTTTCGAAGTATAATATTATAATATTCAGGAAATGCTTTTAAATTAGTTAGCGAAACTTAAATCACCACAGCAATCATAGATGATTGTTGACCAAGACCTCGCCATGAATAACTTATGTTAATTTTAATATAATTGTTTAAATAAAATGGTAATTATTATTATATCTACGTTAAAAAAATCGTGACAACAAAATCATCGACAAAGTATGAGATTTATTCGTGTACTTTAGGCCCGGTATCGGCGCTGCACGAAACTCATACAAAACAAATTGTGTCGATACATATTTTTATTTATTTATTTATTTATATCGAGTGCTTTCTCGAAAATATTCTTGCTAGGCCCTTGAACCTGTGCAACAAATAACTTCCCAAGAAATTATTAATCGCATAAGCATAAAATAAAAATATACACGTACAGAAATGTAACGGATAAGACGAGAATCAAAATATTTACCAAGTTTGACCTACTATGTATCGGGAAATCACTTTCTACGCAACTTTCTAATGTAGATAGTGAACAAGAATTGCGCGTACGACAAAGAACTTTATAAGTTCATATCGCTCGTCGTTGAAGCAAAACATTTAATTACTTTATGATAAAAGATGGTTACGGTTATGGTTACCTTACTTTGATTAGAAAAAGTGATGCTCGGTTACTAAAAATTATAGACAAGACGTGCAGCAAGTTGGCGTGCTCAAATAAGATGTTTTTATGTTTGAGCGGCAACATTGTACACCTTAAGGTGACTTCTTAACTCTACAAATCCTATTAATTACAAACAACATTTAATAATGAACGTTGGTCTTAGATTTACTGTAAAATGAATGAAATTTGGCACAGATTGTTGCAAAATTGCACAAGACAAGGCTAGCAGAACAAAAAATTTATCGAGTATTTAGATGCAGGGCATGTCTCTGCACTCTTAGTTTGCAAATACTTGGCATTGGCACGATGCTTTTAAAAGTATTACACATTTTATATTATCGCAGACATGTAAGAGGTATCTCACCAGCTTGGCAATTTTTTAAGACTGGGTTGTCATCCGATTTGTATGAATATATATTGGCTACGAATGTCTTAAAATGCACTCTTTAAAAATGGTTGGCTGTGAGTTAATAGCCGGCAATAACTAAATATTTTGAGACTAAAGTGGTTATATCGAATAAAGCTTCTGATATAATTAAATAATTTTGTTACCAGACCGAACTAGAAACTGGGCGACCTTACCTTTGTAAAAGGGCTCACTATTTATATGATCACTCCAATAAAACGTAAATATAACAAGTTGTTTATTAAAATGACAGCCTCAAGTAATATCAATCATTGATGGTCACTTGATTAGTTTGTCAAATAAGGAAGATCCTCTTAAAATGTTTTCTCGTCTTATTCGTTTATTTCTTAATTCACAACTAGTCATTCCAACTTTATAAAATCCATTCAATAACAATCAACAATGACGTCAACCGAATTTTAATTGCATCAAAGCAAAAAACTACCACATGAAACCTCGTTTTTCGTTGTTTTTTGTGATATTTCTTTTATTTTATTATGCGTTTATACACATACTGAGTGTAGCGGAACCGTTTTTATAATTCATGTACTTACTTTATTACTGTATAAGGAAAATAAAAAGGTTTTATAGTCTTCAAAAGTTTTGGAACACTCAAATCCTAACTTCCTCCATATTACGTAGCTAAACAGCTATTGATCTAACAGTGATTTTATCAACTGCTATTTAATTTTAATTTCCTTGTATTACAAGTTATTGTTTAATTTCAGGTAATCATGTTAGAATCGACAAAGATACATACACCTTCGCAAATGTCGAGAGTATTCGATATTGCGAAGGACACAGTACTGTTTCTGTTGCTATCCTGTTACTATATCTTGGAGTCACTCTTCTGGACTTTAATGCCTAATGCTATAAGGCCTATGAAGAGTCTAAAGGGGGACGTGGTCGTGGTTACCGGCGCGGGCGGCGGAGTTGGCCGACATTTGTCAATCAAATTAGCTCGTCTTGGGGCCAAAGTTGTGGCATGGGATATCAACAAAGAAGGTATGTTTCTACTAGTTTTATTATTTCATGGTATATCAGCAAAATTAGCTGTCTCATTAATACTAACTTTGAGCTTAGTGAATGTTGTTATTTTTATGGATTTAGTTTTAAATATTTACCAATCATGTCTATTTTGATCAGCTCTACAGAAGACTTGCGCCACACTTACCGACGAGGGTTATGAAGTAGCAAGTTACGTCGTGGATCTCGCAGACAAGGTCTCAGTTTATACCACTGCTGAGAAAGTAAAGAAAGAGGTAAGTAATAATTACTTACTTTATATAAAATGAACTAATTTTTGATACATTACCTGTGACATTTGCAAAAATTGTTAATCTAGTGTAATTCACAAAATTGCAGGCAAACTTTTAGGAATAACATTTACGTAATTTAATTTCCAGAGCAAAACTTGCATGCAGGAAATGGTCAATTATGTAGGTAGCTTGAAAATGATCCACAATTCTCCTGTAGTAATAAATTAGGTAATAAAATGGCGTGAATAAGACAACATTCTCATAGAGGATATATTAACTCTTATAGCTGTTAGCTCTAATTAGCTCTGCTGGAACAGGAGAAAAAATATAATTTACATATCCTTAAATATTTAAGCCAAACGTACTTGACTTGTAAATGTGATCATAAAATCCTTTACAACCTTGTGTCGAAGAAAATTAATGTTTCTGTTTTTTAAAGCGGAAAGTATATTTGTTACTTCCTTTGCCTCGAATCAAACAAATCATTTGGGCGTTAACCTTACTTTATAATAAGTGTTGCCGAAGGTAATTTACAAACATAAAAACTTATGCGTATTCCGACAAGAAATTATCGTATTTTATTGTATCGAAATCTATGAGGCTAGTTTGCACCAACGTAGTCTTAGCATAGGAGAAAATTAACTATTATGGAAGCTACTCGTATGTCTTAGGATAGGCAGTATAGGTCGCCCCCTCTCAGGTCACCGACAATATCTATCTAAACTCAGCCCGACTGATCGATAAGTATATTTTTTAAAGGTGGGAAAAGTGGACATGCTTATCAACAATGCTGGCACGGTGTTTGGTGAAACCTTACTGGAACTGAGCGATGTTGCCATAGAGACCACATACAAAGTCAACATACTCTCCCATTATTGGGTAAGTTGCCACTAAGATTTCTTATTATGTAGGTTTCACTTGTTTACTGGAACTTGTTATTTGTTCCTGATCATATATTTCGATGGGGTGTATTTAATTGCGTTCTTTTTCTTTTGCCACGTTAATTTTGAACTAACTTATATTTTCTTCAAAATTCACACACTTACCGTACAAATAGTAACCTAGTCCGTCTATTTTTATATTTTTTTCTTGATTTCAGACAGTAAAAGCGTTCTTACCAGACATGATTAAGTCGGGAAAAGGGCACATAGTGACTGTGGGCTCGGTGGCAGGTCTGCTCGGTACCTACCGCTGCACCGACTATAGCGCTACCAAGTTTGCTACCGTCGGCTTCCATGAGAGCTTATTCACAGAATTAAGGGTAATTACTGATCCTACCATAGATCAAATAAAGAATCAGTTATGCCACGACTGATGATAACCTTTATCTCATTAAACTCGTTAATTACCTAAAATATTCTTTATTTTAGGCTCACGGCCACAACACGATCCACGCTACGCTTGTTTGTCCGTATTACATCAACACTGGTATGTTCGACGGCGTGACGCCGCGCCTCATGCCGATGCTGGAGCCCGACTACGTGGCCGAGACTATGATAGACTCCATCAGGAAGAACGAAGTCAACTGCGTCATGCCCGGCTCCGTTAGATACCTACTACCGCTTAAGTGGTAATTATTAGAAGTTTATGATTTTGTCCTTGAGTGGCGCTAGTGTTGCATCAAATGGCGCTAGTGTCGATAACCTCCGATATATCTCTTGTTACACGCCAAAACCTGTCCTCCTAGACAGAGTGAGTTTCGATATTCGCTATTGCTAGTAAAATAGACAAAATGTGCCGAAATGCATAGTAATAAATACGTGACATACCGAAAGTTGTTGCCAGTTCCATACAAACAATATTATATTTAACTATATACTAGTCACATCACAATATTTCCGATTAAAATATGGAATACCTTTATTGAAGCCATGATGTATTTGATGTTTACATAATGTCTTGTATTCCAGTTTGCTGCCAGCTAAAATGTGCTGGGACCTGATGCATCGCGTCATGAAAGGACCTCAGTCTATGATGGATTTAAAGAAGAAACCAAATGTGGCTTAAAATAATCCATCTTAAATCTCAGACTATTCAAAGTTAAGACACAAATGTGTAATATATGTCCATTTTTTCCAAAGAGAATGACAAAGATGGAAATATGTTTAAAAACAATTTGTGTCACTGTTATTTAGTCTAGATTTTTTATCTGTATTTGTTTTTTTTTATCGTAATTACTATTATAGTTCTACGTTGTTAATATATAAAGACTGAATTAAATGTTTGTTTTTGAATGAAGAATAAAAGATATACAATTATTGAGATTTTTATTCTATTCTTTATTATAATGGATTGTATAAATAATACATAGTCGTTATTATAGGAAAGTGGGAAATATTAAGAGTGAAAAATGCTGATGGTAAACACATTCAATGCCACATTTTCTGTACGAAAGTGAACTTACTATGGCACTGAAAGTGTTAAAAATGGCACATCTAGGATAACATCTCAAGTTTATTTGGCTACTATGTTTATAATATTAATTTAACATGAGTTTTTGTGAATGTCTTAAATATTTGTTAAATATTTAAATAATTGACTTAGTATAAAATTGATTAGAATAAGTCATAGAAGTAATCAAGACCTTGTCCCAATTCCCATATGGCTACTCCAGTTCCGTACATGTGTGCTAGTTCTAACCTCTTGTGAATTGAGTAAAGAGACGGGTAGAAAATCTTTTTCGCACCTTGTGGAGTCCTGAAAAAGAACATCAAAGAAGATATTTAGTAGTTTTTACTGCATATTTTCATTTATTATATCAATCATATTGTGTGAAGCAATTTTTTCGTAAATCTACTAATATAAATGCAAAAGTTTAGATTGATGGATGTTTGTTAGAGTTTGTCACCAGAGTTGTATGGATCGCAATTTGAAATTTGGTATTGATGCAGAGCAAATCTGAGAGTACACATAGACTAATTACTTTTATTTTTTTAATTCACGTAGATGGACTCGCGGTCGAAAATTCAAACACAACTGGACCGATTTCAAAAATTCTTTCAGTATTAAAAAGCTACGTTATCCGCGAGTAACATAGGATTTCTATATATTTTTTTTATATCGCGCGGGCGGAGTCGCTGCCGAAAGCTAGTATGAAATTAGGTATCAAATAAACTCACCTAACTTCAATATAATTCTCTCCAGTCTTATTATTATATGTCAGTGCTTGATTATTCCTGGCATGTTTTAATAGTTCGATATACTCAGTGCCAACAATGGGACCTCCTCCATTAACAGTATAAGCATTACCATAGAAGTTTAATCCTAATAGAATTTTAGATTTCTTTTCCGAACTATCTTCATTATTCATTAGTTTTTCAACACACAATCTTATCCAAGTCAATGGTGCGTTTGGACCTGAAATATACAACAAAAGATAAGCTAATGAATGAAAAAAAATTAAAACAATATTTTATTTTAAATACAATTTCATATGAAAACATAAATACTATGTAAGTGTGTTACAATAAAGGTAAATATTTATTTACTAGCTGTTCCCATGCGGCTTCATCCGTGTGAAATTATAAAAACTTTGTTCCATTGTTTACCTACATTTGTCAAATTATCTATTGCAAATGTCAAAATGACATGATATGATGACAAACCATGGCAATCCTTGATGTTGGCAGCAACTTATGGTCTCTTTCCCACATTAGGGTTTCTATCCAAAATATTTACCTCTTGAAAATATACAGCCTAAAGTGTGGCGTAAGTGTAGGGCTTTTTATTAAAAAAATAATTATTCAAAAATATGCTGTAATTACTGACATCTTAGGCAACAAAGAAGTGTGTGTTTACGCTTTATTATATTAGTATAGAAGTATAGATTTATGTTAATTCAAGAAATAAGTCTAATACTAACTTTGATACAAAACCTAACACTTGTTTTGGATTAATAAAGTAATTGGATGGAATTGCTTTAATTGATAATTGACTTACCTGGTTTCTGTGGATTAGAGTAGTCATAAGTCATAACTGACACAGCTTCCACATAAGGATATATTTCATTGAAAGCTTGCACTAAGAAGTCATCACTGGGGTAACCGCGGAACGGAGGATAAACTAAGATGAGTTTAAAATCATTTTCATCCATTGCTAAACCTGGTAACATATAATTCTTGTTGTTTAATATGTACAGTTTTATGAAATACTTATTTGTATGTATTAACAGTTAAATTTAAACATTTTTATCTTCCCGGCTTTATTTCTCTCACCATATCACCTCATGAGAAAAGTCTTAGAAGGTTTTATGAACATAAATATTTAAAATGTCTTTGTTTAATACATCATTCGTAATACACAAAAGTACACTTTGATAATAAAAGTCTTACCAAATTTCTGAACAAATTTGACAGAGTTCTCAATATATTTTCCAATTTGAGAGAAAATCTCAAGAACAATTCCATCAAATTTCCACTGTTTACAGGCTTTTTTTACTTCATTAATTAGCGCTTGTTGCTCTGCATGTGCTGTGGGTTCCGTAAAGAAAGCTTTCAGATCTGTTGGCTGCCAATTTTCAAACAGCAGTCTTGGAAGAACTAAAAAAATGTATTAAACTCCAGTTATCAATAGAGCAAGACCTAAGGCCCAGATAATTGTGTATTTATAATAATTATGAATTGCTTCTAAGAGTAATTAAGAATTATAAGTGAAACTGACAATAAACAAGTCTATCTTCTTTTCTTATATTTGACTAGAGGGCAAACAAACAATAGAATGCTAAATGTGTAGTGTTTGATCTTAATTAATCTCTGAATACATACTTTTTAAGTTACTCTGTGAACCTTTTTGTCTTACAGACTTCATCCATGCATGATCAACATCATGTATTCCGGATATTATATAAATATTAGGAGATTGCCTCTTAACTTGTAACCAAACAGGACAGATGTAGTTGAATTTAGGAGCCCATGTCTTTGCAACATCATAGCCTTTGTTATTCCACTAAAACAGTATTATTACTTTAGCATAGAGCAATTTATTAAATGTTATTATAAGTCTCCGATTACGGCTAAACATAATTAAAAATATTTACACGTAAAAATCAATGAACTTACGGGCGTCACATAACCCAATACGGGGTTTTTAAAGTTCCTGAATGAAACATCTTGATGGTATGTCGCATGATATTTTAGAATATCCTTCACGTAGGCATTTTCACTCACTAATTTACGATCTAGTACATTAGTTTTCCTAGGGCCTTCCTGTGGTTTAACATTCTTTTGAGTCTTTTTATCTGTAGGTGGAGATAAAGTAGTCAAGCATAAGTTAAATAAGATTGCCAATAGAACAACCGTTATTGTGCGCTTCATTTTTATTAACTATCTCTAAAATAATTAAATATGTTTTAAGAAACTAGAAGATACGGTAACATTTATTGATATTTACATTGACATTGACAGCCGGTAACCGGTTATCATTTTCACAGATGAATAATATGTAGATTCGTCGTGCAGCTTGTTGGTCGTGGATATGCATAAATGTATATTTTTGAAATAAATAATTATTTATCGTAATATTTTGATATTTCCTATTCAGGAATAGTTACAACTAATTTACATCTATAACATTGCTGTAAGCTGTACAAAACATTTAACAATAGAAATGTTCTTTTCGCATATTTTGGCTATGTAGATTAGCGGTTAGTCTACTTGTTACGCCGCGACATCAATCTCAAGTTTGATTCCAGATACAGATTTTTTGTGTGAAGTTTTGTCCATGTGTTTCTTTGTATTTTTATTACATATTTGGGTACCACAAAAATATTTACAATCTTATTGCGTTATAACTTTCCCCTAACTGCGTTGCAACGACGTCAGTAATAGATATTTTTAACCGACTTCAAAAAGGAGGAGGTTCACTATTTGATTAATATTCTTAAAGCTCTCTTTAAGCTTTTTTTACTTCTAGGAATCTACTAAACGATCGTACTAATAACATGACAAACAAATAACACTAGAACCGTCTTATAGGTATTAATATCATAGAAACATGAGTAAACCTTTGTTTTAATCATCCGCATTAAAATGGGAGCCGTTGTAAGGGATAGGTACCTGTTGAGATATACACGCAGCGCGTAGACGTAAATTAAAAAGCTATGAAGTAAGTACTAATTATATCACTTCCGAGCAAAAGAAAGCGGCCAGTGTCCGGCGATGAACGAGCGGTTCGCTGGTGTATCTTGTGTAGCATCGAGTATCAGTGTTTTGACGGAAACCAAGCGCACAACATGGTTAGGTTGTTTATGCTAGCTGTCTTGTGCTTTACTTTTCTATCAATTCTAGGTAAAATTCAGTTTGTATATATTTTAATAAAAAGTAACAATTCGCGCGCTTTTGCTTTTTAAATCATATTTATTGGTTACTGTGATAAGTGCGTATTTTTTTACAACGAAAAAAATGTTTATTACAGAAGTACGAGGAAAGGAAGTGGTGCACACAAGTTTAAATCAAACTAAATGCATTGAAAATGGGAGATTTTACAGGTTTGCCTCTTTTTTAATGTTTTCTTTTTTATTCACTAATTTAGAAGTACCTTTACTTTTGCCCGCGAAACATTTTTTAAATCGGTTTTGGAGCCTAATAAAACAAACACTTAAATCTTTCGTCCTGGTAACATTAGTATAGATAATAAAATGTATTCACGCGCTAATTACTTTACTTGAATAACCTATTTCTTATCTTATAAGATTTTTGGATAGGCGTGCAACTTCCCAACGTATAGAACATAGGTTCGTTTCTTTATTTACAAAAACCTATCAAGTCTAAGCAAGACACGTTCTGTTTGACCCATCATTGAACCCTTGAATCAAAAGTAACACTTATTCAAAAGTACATTCAATGGGTGTCAATAAGCGAGGCAGAGCCGGCGACGCCTTTCCACTGTTTCCACAAAAACATATTGCTGTCTCATTTTTTTTCATGGAGAATGTGTTTTGTGAGTCTCGTTATTACGAGTTATTTGACAATGCCATTAAATCAGTATTTATTATTAGACTAGCTTTCGTCCGCGACTCCGTCCGCGTGGAATAAAAAAAAACAAAACCAAGTAGCCTATGTGTTCTTCCAGACTATCCTCTACAACTTTGCCAAACTTCAAACTCTAACAAACATCCATCCAAACATTCGCATTTATAATATTAGCATGATGATTAGTATATGATAAAATTATCTACAATAACTTAAACATTAGTGCCAAAGTAGTATAATATGGCCCGTGAGACTTATTTACATTGGTTGATGTTTTTTAAAACAAAAAATAAAATAGTTACTACACGTAAGTTCTTAGTCAGCATAGTGTAAAACAATGTTTGTTAACGTTGTATATAAAATATTTTAATTTATTTATCTTTATGATCAACTATTCCGTGATATACGTATTCATCGTACTCAAAGTAAACCTTTTTGCAGTTTTAATACTTTTTTATTTAAAAAAAATATTTTCTAACCAACCAGTATACAGCGACGTGTCTTTAAACGAGCTTAGTTTTTATCAGAAAAATTAAAGAAATACACAAGAATCTGATATCATGATATTTCTTGTTATATAACACTATCATGCACTTCCTTCACGCGATTAACGCATCATTGATGAAAATAAATAGAATAGAATAGTAGTCGCTATAAGGTTGTTGACCCCACAATACTTTCGCCACAACCTTGACAGCGCTGAATGGCTTGTGGTAGCTCGATTGGCGACCGTCCGGTTTACCATTGTGTTTTACGTTATTACAACTTCCTGCGTCATCTTGTGAAATTCACTTTCGCCACACCAACACACCATGCACCTGTGAGAGCTAGAACTTGGCTATTTGTCAAATCGGTTTCCTTTCGTAGATGTTACATGATCGATAGTTTTAAATTCACATAGAATATTAAGGTCCTATATGAATTCTATCTTTGCTAATAATTTTTAAACTTTCGTTACTATCGATAATAAGCTTTATGCAATAAGGAACCAAATTATATAATTTAAATTTTACTATGGATTTCTTAAACCACAGTGAAACAAGTAAAACATGTAGGTTACAGCATAAAGAAAATGCAATATTTTACTTTCTATAATATAATACTTTGTAGGAATCCAGACAGATCCGAGGACATACTATGGACAAAAAACGAATGCGCGAAATACTACCTTTGTGTAGAGGGTGAGGTGTTCGAATTCAAATGTTCGGAAGGGCGTCTTTTCGATGTCAACAGACAACTATGCGACAAATATCAAAATGTCCATAACTGTGACGTCACTAAAGGTACATTACTATAATACTAATTAAAACATTACTAAGTATCACATCGTAAAGGGCTTAGGGTTACCTTGTCGAAAAATTGCGCAAATAAAGTATTTGAGCAATGACAATTTGTTTAATGAATTTGTGCATAAATGCAACATCTCGTGCTTTTGTTAACTGATTGACTTGCAAGTGTTAGTTACGCTGAATGATCAAATATTGTGAGTTGAACTCGTTAATAATCAGTAATCGATACCGGTCAATTTATCATCCCTTTTTTTATTGTTATTTGACTTTTTTTAGCATCAAGACTTGATTATAAAATATAGCAATAAATAATTTTTTTAGAAATAATCCTACCACAGCCGCTTCTGGAACATGCGATGTGTGCAAATGAAACACACCTGGGCTGCGCGGACGGTCGCTGTTTGCCGGCGGAATTCTTCTGCGACGGATCATTTGACTGCGATGATTTATCTGACGAAGTATTTAAACAGTATAAATATGAGTTTAAACTAAATATTAACAATTAGTTGCAGAATAGAAATTGCCAAGATTTTTTACTAATTGGTTACTTTGCCATTGTTTTAAAAAAGTGTATCTCATTGTAAACAAAACTGCCATTTTGAATTCTCATAACTTTCCTTATGATTATAACATTAAAATAGTATTTTCGTTAGATTACTATCCAGTGTCGAGACACATCAAAAGCATATTATTGTCCTTTTCATACTCTTTCATTGAACAAAGATAGCTGTATGTTTTTGTAGAAGTGTTTCGGCAATGGAAAGACTCAATCGAACGAAAGCATTCTCAGTGAATTAGAATTACTTTAACAGTGGTGTTGTGCAACAGTAGCAGTTGCATCTATGCCATCTCTAAGTTGTCGTCACCTGTTGCATGGTAAGCGAAACATGACGAGATTTCTAATGATAATATGATAATTTCACGGTTTAAAAGGGATTATTCATCGTAACAGGCGTTATATTTTAACGTCAAGTGTATTGATTAATCTTATCTTAAAAATATCCAATGGCATAAAATATTGCATTAAGTGAAACCTTATAATATAGCTATAGTATGAAGAAGGTATAGTGATTTCTTTCGGCATAATTATGCTTTATAACGATCCAGGAGTCAACGTCAATTATCTTGAACATAGGTCTGCATTAACTTTTTTTTTATAATTTTCTTTAGGCCTGGTGTGACGTCCAAAACGATCCAAATTCAGCTGAACCATGCAATCCCAACATGTGCCTGTTGCCAGAATGCTTCTGCACGAAAACCGGCAAAGAAATACCAGGAAATCTCGTACCTAATCAGGTAATGTAGCTCGCTCGAGCAAATTCATCGCGTGATTTTACGCTCTTCCGTTTTGCTGCACACTACTTACCTAATTAACTTGTATTATACAAACATGTGCTATTTCTATCATCCTATGCCTTGTTGCAGTTTCGCTTCCAACGCAGAGACATTTTAGCTTGACCTACTAAATATCAACTAAGCAGTCTTACGTCTTTGAGTATATTAGAGGAAGTTTGAGAGTAGCCACAATGGTAGAGAAAGTAAGGAGTAAAAGCTTAGCATGGTATGGGCATGTTATGAGGAGGGATGAATCGCATGTAACAAGGAGAATGTTAGTTATGAGTATGGAAGGGTACACTGTTAGAGGTAGACCTAGAAAGAGATGGATGGATTGCGTGAAAGG
>LD688935.1:1273948-1289924 GCA_003118335.3 Papilio memnon
TTAAAACCTTACATTAAATTTGATAAACACTAGGTTCAACCTTCCTGAGTTATAAATGGGTTAGGTATAGCTTCCATACCATCCATTGGACATATTAATACAACTGATGTTCCACGGCATACAACCAATCCAAGAGCTCTTGTGTCATCTAGTAGTTTGTATGGGTCATCTGGGTCTAAAAACATTGGATAATCTTAATAAACAACAGAAAACTTACTTTATTTTTCCCAATAAGAATTGTTTTCTATAAGTCCTAACGAGTTATATGGAAATCGTACCTCTTAAAAATTCAGTCGTATTGTCGAGGACAAGGTTTAACAACGGATCATAACCTTTCAAAATACCCGCGGCTTCACGACCGCCGGCGAATTTAACTCGTATGCTTTTCTCCAAGTATTTACTCAAATCCAATATAGATTCTTTCCTTCGCTTCTCTTTATTATCCCCAGTCCCTTGAGAATTCTGAAACGATAAACGAATAATTCGATTTATGAAATTCAACGATATCCTGATTCCAAACTTTTACTTACTTTAGTCTTCTCTCCACCTTCTTTGGAAGCCATAGTGTTAACAAATCTTGTGTTGTCAAAATTGGAAAATTATTCTTAAATCCAAATTTCATAAACGATTTCAATGATAACTTAAAGCTTAAAGCAATGAACGTAATTTTTTCTAAGTTGTTTGATTTTTTAGGTTATTTTACGTTCATTAAACTGTCAATAAACAACGACATTTGACTTTTATAACGTTCCGAAATTAGCATTTCCTGAAATTCTCTTTTCGGCTTTTAGTTTTTTTAGTTTCGCGTAACTTGTAGCATTTTCACAAATAATTGTTTTAAAATTGCGATCTTAGTAATTTTTATTTGCATATTCACAAGTTCAATATAATCTTCCTCTTCGATGTCAAAACGTCATCTTTAATGTCAAAAAATTAATAACAACAATCAATAATGTCAGATTGAGATTTTTAGATTGCAAAGTGTAATTTGATTTAAATTTTAATAGACGTAGTCATTTAACGTAATAATTGAACTGTTAGCTGCTTAGCACAAAATATTTTGCTGAATGTCTCATGAATCGTACGTCCTACTCAATGTTGAAATTCGTAAATGGTGAAACTGACAAGAAAGTGAATAGAAAAAATATTTTATTTGCAAATTGATCTAATGAGATATCAATGCGATCATCCTTGAGCTATATATTATCTCACGCGCCTGGAGAGTCGGTAATGTCGCATCCTGACTACGCGCAACATGCCCAACACCACGCCTCCCTTTTGGTGTTGGTCAAAGGTATTGGGGGCGTCCTCAAGAATTTTAATAAGTTGTGGGAGCGGATACAACGGGTCAACAACATTAAGGTTACTGGTACGTTTACAAAATTCACGAAATAGTAATGCATGTAGTTTATCATTCTAAATTATATTTACATATGTTTCTTCCTTAACTTATATTCTACTCTGCAGTGATTACAAATGTTCTTGCTCCTGGTCGTGTAGAAGATTGTTAATGTTTTTAAATGTGTATTTCTACTTTATAGATTCCACTGGACAAGTGAGAGATATTTGGGTCAGATATGTCAGAGATTACCCAGTGGAAAACAATGATTGGGGAGATTTTCAGACTCATAGGTAACTGCTAGTATTAATTTTATAATTGTCTATATAAATATATGTCATTTGTTCCGAAAATGTTTATAAACTGTATATACTTAACTCAGAATACTTCTATAACCAGTGAGTGCAAATATTAAGCTTGATATTACCTAATTTAAATTTTAAATATAATTTTTCATATTCATAAAAATACATTTATAACATACTTTTTGCAGACGATTGCTGGGTTTGATAACTCTAAGTAAGTTCACAAACCAAATAGAGTTAAATGAAGTATGCAGAGTCCATGAGTCACTTAAAGTAAAATATTCAAACACATTGTATGACTCTCGGGCATTCATGTTCGGTCCGGGAAGTAATTTGAAGAAACCAGAACAAGAACCGGAGACATACAGCGTGTATGAAGACAAACAGACGGAAGATAAGAACAGCTTGAATTATAAGTAAGATAGTTTCTGCGGTCCAAACACTTGTAAAAAACAAATCCACCATTGATTCTTGAATTCAATTTGCTTCAAATGTATTCTTTTTCATGAGAACCGTTATCTTTACAGGCGCTTTTGTAACGCCACGTTAAAACTCGCCGTTTGCGGCTCGCGGGACGAACAGTATAATAGCACTCTTGTTTCTCTTTATTTACCTTTATTTACCTAGTGCTTAAAATGAAACACTGCATGATAAAAACTGTTGCAGAAATGCATTTGTTCTATGAATGTGTGACAAAAAAGCATTTGCATTTCTGAACTTGTACAAATTAAGCAATTTGTTTTGTCAATGTAATCTTTTTTATAATTCCAGACCAACAAGTGATCCAGGAGACAGTCTATCATCAAATGATAGTTATGCTCAATCAACATCATCCAGTGCTTCTTGTGTAGTTCAGGAAGAAAATTTCACAATACCATCCAATTTTAAAACCCATGCAATGTTCTATGGAGAGAATGAACCAGTGTCGGACTTAGAACAGACTGTCGCTGATCTCATTAACTCACTATTTTGGGTAGTTGAGTCAAAAAGATTGGAGAGATCTCGTGAGAAACTTGACAAAGTGTCATTACTTTTGGCACCTTTTGAGAAAAGGGATTTCATAGGTGTATATTAAATTTAGCATTATTATTGCTTGCTAAAAAAATGTGTTGCTTTATATTTTTTTGGTGTGTTTTTGTAATTAACAAAAGTCTTTTTTAATAAATATATTTACCATTGAAGGTCTAGATATGGATTCACGTAATAACAAAAAGCGCTGTATGGGCAGAGTGACCAAAAACTTAGCTGACTTAACATTGCAATCTGGACTGGTAGCTGAAAGTTTAAGTTTGTATCATTCAGCTGCAGAGATATTAAAAGCTGTTAATGATTGGTTATGGCTGGCCGCTGCAAAAGAAGGTTAGTTTATGATTTATAACCTATTTTTTCTAATTAAGTTAAGACTAAGACTGTATTCTACTAAACTTTTGATTAAATTGACCTCATATTTTTAAGTTACGTTAACAAAATATATTTGTTCTTTTAGGTCATTGTGCAGCCTCTGCTATTCTCATTTACCCAAATTTACGTACCACAATGCCTTTACATCGAAATGCAAGCCTTCAAGAGAGTTCACCTAACAAGAAGCCGTTATCATTATTCCAACCGAGTATTGATTCGTTCAGGAAATACAAGCTTACATCATCTCCTTTAAGATCATCGAAAACATCCAGTCCGATAAACCCACCCAGTGAATTAACTCCATCTTCCTCTGATAGTGTTGAAACTTCATCGAGACAATCTGAAACTGATAATGCGGATACGGAATCTTTAGCTTCCTCCAGCGATATTGAATACCAAAGTCAGAAATCCTACATAACTATGGATATACCTTCAATACCTAGACAGGTTAATAACCAATATCTTCTAAATGGAGAAGATATTGCTGAGAAGTATCGGAAAGCTATAATACATTATAGTAAATATCAAAATGCGGGTATTATTGAAACTGAGGCATGCTTCAAAGCGGCGAGGATTGCTGTGGAACAGAATAACACTTTGTTAACATCGAGTTTTCTACAGAATGTTATTTTTATTAATCTGACGCTCAGTGAACAAGAGAAGATACAAAGATTTGATACTCTTGCGGAAATTTACAAGGAAATAGGTAAGTTTTAATACAGTTTTTAATGAATTGCATTTCCTAATTTATTTGTATCTAGTAGTTCCTACTTGGATGTCTCTTGTAACATCTTTTTTATTATCCTTAATCAAAGTAACATGGTTTAGAATTTATATAAAAAAATATTAAAATGTTGTATTGCAAGTTTATTTTTCAATTTTAATGACTTTTGCCCGCGACATTGTTGAAGTAAAAGAAAAAACTAGTAAAAAGTATAGCCTATGTTACTCAGTGATTATGTAGCTTTTAATAGCAAAAGGATTTTTACTATTGGTTTAGTAACTTTTGTGTTTATTACAGCATATTGTTAATTACATGCAAAAATTCAAATCTATTCTCTAATAATTCTCTAGATAATACTATTTTAAATTTAGATATAAGATTCAAAAATTAGTTAACACGGGCGTAGCCAGTCATTGACCTAATCTAGGTCTAGAGGTAGAGTCGGCCTTCCCCCTACTGCTTTCCGACGACGACCGACGGTCATCAGTTTTCTACTAGCCAATGTCGTGTTTCTTACGTACTAGGTTTCCTACGCAAAGCTGCGTTCTATCAACGCCTGGCAGCAACGCGACAGGTAAGCGCCAACAACCCTAACCCCGACTGGCAGCGCTGCTACTACCTCATGCTGCACAGCTTCCCCGGACATATGCTCAGTCTGGACCCGGGCCATCTCCAGCAGCATCAGATTGGTGAGTTATATAAATATTACGAATAAAAACTCCCACAAGGTTGCTTAATACCTTCACTGCTACTGACTTGTCCGGTGTGTTCACTTTCATATGAAAAAATTGTGATATTGTATGGGTTAAAGCAATGTGTGCTTGATTCTTGTATAACTGGTATGTTTAATAGTCCGGATAATTTGTGTGATAATAGAAATTTCTTGGAAAGTGGCAAATCGGAGGAATTTTTAAAATTGCGAATGTTTTAGTTATAATTCCTTAAATTCTGGGTTACTACTAGACTAGCGTTAAAACAAGACATGTTTTAGATTACGACGACTAGTTGAAAACACGACTAAAAATGAAACGGTGAAGTATGGTGCAAATGGTGCAAATGGTGCCATCTACTTTCGTTAAAACTTGGCCAGTACAGTTGCACAATTGCGCAGGGTAGGCATAAATTGTATGAACTCAGTGGCGTCAGTTAGTGTTTACACTATACCAGTTGCTAGTCCAGTTATTGAGTTCTACTGACCTACTGTACTGGCCAAGTGTGAACCAGGAAATTCTATATAAGTACTTGGTGGTTTTCAGGTTGGCCGGCGCTGCAGATCCAGCTGCTGCAGGAGGTGGTGGTGGCGTCGCGGCGCATGGGCCACCCTGCGCTCGCCACGCGCCACATGACCTTCCTGCTGCAGACCATGTGGCCGCACCTCACCGCGCAGGAGCACCGCGACCTCGCCATACAGCTGCAGGCCAGTGCACACCACACGCGTCCCCTCCTCACAAACAATGATACCCCACATTTCACTATTACTAAATCTATACTAAATAATATTATAAAATTTGATATAGAGAAAACCCGCTAAAAGATAATAACACGATCTAATACTATATGAGTTATAACACGGCTAAACTCACGTGAAAAACACTCCGGTGTAGGCACCGACCAGTTTCAGACCCGTCGGTTTTTACGTGAGTTTAGCCGTGTGTCGTGAGACATTATACTATATAACTCATATAGTATAATGTCTCACAAAAGTTTTAATAAGTTAACGATCTAATACGTTCTTAAGTTACATACTCTTCAGCTATTCAACGGAAAACCATATCTTAATTAGCTTTTGGTAGCTATAAATGTACTTGAGTTTTTAAATCTCTATCAGCAGTAATTCAAATTATAGTACAGAATTGTAATAAGAATCATTGTACATGTTTTTTTTTAATATATAGTTTTATATAGCTTAATGAACTGAGGTTGTAGATTGAAGTGGGTGTTTCCCGTTGGACCAATCGGTTCAAAGGGAAACAAATATTTAACCTAGTTAATGTAAGGTCATGCTCACAGGCGGTCTCAGCGCAATGCGAAGGAGGTCCAGTTCCGCTGGTGCTAGAAACCGGCGAGGTGATACCGCCAGCTAACTTGACCCACGTGCCGCAGTGCCTCAGCTTCTCTCCCAAACCTTTGCCTCCGACGAGAGCCCCGCATTCCGTCAAGTGTAAAGTACAACAGGGACCTTTTATCTTCACACCGATACATTTCGGTAGTCTTGAGAGGAAATCTAAGAAAGAAGAAGGGAAAATGGGTAAGTATTTATGATATTTTCTTATTTTTATTATAAAGGTTGTTCTAGGAGCAACAATAATAAAATTGTTAATTGGATCGAAGAATGGAAGAGGAAGGTAAATATGTTAATTTTATTGAAAATTAGAATCCAAAGCTTCCAATCTTATGATTGAGAATTAATAGTAAGAGAAATAATATAGGATAGTAACTATTTCACTTTAAAATCGACCGTTTTACCTTTAGGCACTGATTGTTTGAAGCCATTATTTTAATTACAATTTTTTTGTCTATTTTCAGAATATCTATGGGTAGAGGATGATATATGTGAAGTGCAAATGAAATTAACCAACCCATTACCGTTTGAACTGAAAGTATCTAATATGCGTCTTCTAACGTCTGGGGTAGTATTCGAATCGTTACCAGAGACAATAATATTACCTCCAGATTCACCGACTACAGTAAATTTACACGGAACCCCTAAAGAAGTGGGCGAATTACAAGTATTGGGATATTCCACACATACGCTGGGTGTAAAGTCTAATTGTAGACTGAAAAATTTACCTTTAAGCAATAAATTTCCAACTGCATACGTTATTGAAGTAATTCCAAGTTTGCCGACAATGTTGATAGAAACAAACTTGTCCGGACACTTGAATGTTTCCAGTGAGAGTCATACTAATGTTACAAATGTTTCTCTCTACAATGGTGAAAGTACTGAATGTACGATTAAATTAACCAATACAAGTGCGGTGCCTATTGAATATTTGGATTTGGCGATACAGGTATTTACTTTTTGTTAATAATTAAAAAATAACCATTTTTTTTCCTTATGAAAATAAAGCTGTGCATTTTTACTAATCTGTGGTAAGATTTATATTTACGTTAGTAAAGCGCCATCTATTGATAGACTTTCAACCAGAAAGAACAATAATATAGATGTTCTAGAGTTTTTATTTAAAACTAACTTGACTTTTACTTCTTTTGAGCGGTATTGAAAAAAATAGTACATAGTCTATGTGTTCTTCCAGATTATATTTTAAATAAATAGCAAAATTTCATCAATATCTGCTAAGTCGTTTTGGAGATACGTAACAAACATCCATCCATCCATTTTTGGATTTATATTTTCACCGGTTTTCTTTAAAACATTATTTTCGTTACAACTTTCAAACGTGTTTATTAATTTCTATCTTCAAATTTCCTATAATTAGTCTTATTATCCATTTATAATCAATTTCTCCACATTTTTTTTTACAGTCAAATATGGATAATCAACTGCAATCCAAAGTATTCCAATGGTCCAACGAGGATGTACAGCGTCAGTTGCCCATACTGCCCAACGCAGTAGCCACGATCACACTCCACTTATATGCTGAAGCTGACTTCCTGGACCTTGGAGGTGATGGAGAGAATCTGTTCCCCAACAGCCTCACCTCCAACTACCCTTCGAGAGTGGGCTCCCCCGCGCACAACGCACAGCTCTCCCTGCCCACGCAGAGTTCCAACCCACATACCTCGCTAAGCAGCGGTTTGATGGCTAATAGAACTTCAGGCAGTTTTAGGTATGGTACTATTTTATTTATTAATTTTCACAAACACTTCGTTAATTTGCCTGATTACATTTAAAATATCATTGTCAGGAAATGAGTAAATATAATTTGTCATTTCTATTGAATTTGACAATACATACAAACATACATTTTTGCAAACATACTTTTTTATATGTAATGTTTTTTCTTTTTAGATCTTCAAATTCTCAAACGACAAGTTGGTCAGCGCCGCTGTCCGTGATGCCGCCGTCTAGAGGACGCCAGGTTGAAGCACAGGTCAGTTCACTTTCTAAATGTAATTAAAAAAACAATAATTCAACGTAAATAAAGGTTAATTTATTTTTCTATATCTACTAATATAATAAAACGTAATCACACACTTTGTTATATAGGATGTCAATCACTGCATATTATTGAATAATTCTATTTTAATTAAAAGCCCTGCACTTACGACATGTTATATGCTATACATTTTCACGCAATATAATTTAGGTATGAATAAATTGGAAAAAATCCATTCGAGAAAGGGACAAAAACTACAAGAAGCAAGATTGCCATGGTAACGGTATTTGTTAGCCAATAGTAAATGACCTTCGTTGTCATTCAAACATTTGCAAATGAAACTTTTACGGAATTTAAAAAAAAAAGTTTTTTTATATTATATCATACGGATGAAGTCGCTCGGGAACAGCTAGGCTACCTCTTGCCCCATAAATTTTCGTTATTTTTAGTCCCTATATTACTCTTTTTCGTGGCATTTTTTTTTCTTTATAGCTTTTATGCTAAGTTTACATAATATACTAGTATAGTATTATCTGTGATAGTATTGTTCTTATCCACAAACAGATGATAATAAGGTACTCGGGCGGCGCGGGGCGCGAGAGCCACTGCCGGCAGTCGACGCTGCAGTTCAACTTGGAGTTGCTGCCCAGCGTCTCTATCACTCATTGGGATGTGCTGCCTGCTGAAATGTTAGTTAAATTTTATTTATATTCAGTGTTATTCCAATAAAAGGCCTCCCAAAGCCTTTTTTCGCTTCTTGTGTCGTTAGATTAGGTATCTAAAATCTGTAACATTTTTTTAATAAGTACTTAAAAATTTACATATAAATAACTTCGCCGAACTGCCAAATATGTAAAAATACAAGATAATTATGTCAAAATATTATTGTCATCTATGTTTTTAGCACTGATTTGATGACGATTTACTGGTTTTAAGATGTTTTAAAAAACCTTGTTTATCGTTTAGGACTTTTCGTGTTCCCTATTCGGCTACTAATGGTATTTTAGCCCACATACGGGGCAATTTGAATAATCCTAATGATATTTCAGACCCACACAGCTGTACCTGGTGCTGGATGTAACAAATCTGACGTCAGAGGAGATGTCCTTCCACTACACGGCGGATAAACACATACTGATTGAGAGCAAGGAGTCGCGGAGGGTGCCCGTGCCGCTGGACCGCTGCCCCTTTAACGTTGCACCCAATAAATATAATGACGAAGGTATTTCACATTTTTATAGTTATTCAACTTAAAGAAAAAAAATTTTGAACCACACTATAGTGAAAAAAAAACTGCTTAAAACCCTCGTTTATTTTGTTTCTTACTTGTAAAAGGTTGAAATAATGAAACAAAAATATTTTCCAATTAAGTTCTACGACCATTCTGATATTTCCCAATAATTCATATTTCCATGACTTTCTTGATAGTTTATATAAAATTTAATTAAGTATGAATGTGGAAAGCTCCAAGCAAATAAAAGTTGATCAAAGGTGAATAAGGATATGCTTGATAAGATTAAGGGAAGAACAACGTAGACTGTGCCGACCCTCCTTAGAGACAACGGAATGGTGAGAGTTGAACCCGATAGTTACTCTATGATCATATCTGCCAAAGAGTAAATGTTTATACTATCATAGAGTAAACGATGAACAGAAACGTCGGAAGCGAAGTCTACGTCGACGTGCAGCGGGTCGCAGAGCCTGGAGAGACTGTGCTCGGAGCACATCCGCAGCAAGGTGTCGCTGCGCTGGCAGCTGCTGCAGTCTGCGCTGCGCGGCGCCGCCTCCGTGCGCGGCATCACGCTCTCACACGCCATGATGGACATCGTCCGGATGTCGCCTTTGAACTGGGGTCAATATTCATATTATTTATAATCATGCGTGTCATCACATTCTATTTTACTATTTAATTATTCCTATTACCGTCCTAACCGGTTGTAACGATAACGAAGGGAATGGTAAACGTAATATTTTTATTATGCAATAGGAGATAATGCCGGGATCTATGGCTAAGTCGTCATCACAGATACGTCGTTACCCATATCGTTTTTATTTCCTCTTTTTATTGTATTTCCTTTTTTTTAAAACATCAGTAGATTATTGTTAATTTATAATACTAATATTTCCTTTAACCATCCCAACCTTGCAAAAACTTGTTCTGGGATATGGTTCACGAAAATAGTCGAATGGCGGCGAGATACGTGCCCTCGACCACAAGATCGGTAGTCCGTACCGCAAACTATTGGCTACTAGCGCATTGATGTCCTTATTTTGTAGTTTTAATTAAAAATATGTCAAATTAAGTTGCATTGTAAGAATAGTTTGTAGTTTGAGTTGCCTTGTAAGAATGGTGTACGTATTGCAGAGGTGAGCGTGAACCAGCAGTGCATCAAGGCGCAGGAGGAGGTGCAGTGCGGCGCGGGCGAGCGGCTGGCGCTGGGCGTGCGCGTGCAGAACCTGCTGAGCCGGCCGCTGCGCCAGCTCTGTCTCTCCGTGCAGTTCTACCAGGACTACAACAACGGCGTGCTCTGCTACGACCTCGACAACCGCCTCGCCACCGCCGGCAATAATAAGTATGTTATTATTGCCCTCATTTACACTTACCAATAGCCAATATGCACATGACGCCAAATTGGACGAAATATTTTTTTTGTACACTTTATTAGTATTAAAACATATCTATAGATTTTTTTTAATATATGATTTAGCAGCCAAATTAAGTTTAAACACTTTTTGACTTTTGATAACTCTAAGAACCAATCAAATACTTCGTTGTTGTTTGACGACGTCACAACACTCCAGCCGCGTTTTAGTCGGACGAAAATAATTGTGATTTAAAAAAAAATCTCCATGAATATTCCTTATTACCTGTTTCCGTGCTACTTCGTCCGCAATATGAAAACTTTGTTTTATTGTTTACATTGCATAAAACTGTAGCCCAAAATTCTCCTAATTTTCTATATTTTCAGGGTGGTTTTGTCAACATTAACAGAAACTTCCAAAGCGTTTCATGAATGTACCGTTGTCTTTTTAACTCCGGGCGAATATAAAATAGACATACAATGCTCTACCACCGAACCTATATCAGAAGAGCCAGTTAAGGAGGTCGACAACACTTCGATAATACAACCGTGCTCCGGAGAAGTCAACCACGTATGGAGATTCATTCCGCCTGTAGCGATAAGCGTCACTGATTAAAACAATATTTTTTCAATATTAAAATATTTATGTCAATATATGTGTATATCCGTATCAAATTATAATTTAGTATTTAATATGTTATAAATAAAGGAAAATGAAGAACATCGGTGTTTTATTTTACATTAAATGATAATGCCTATGACCCTATAATAACAGGATCTTATAACAGGATTTTAAAAAACTATTTCGTTATCACGTAGTATAAGAAAAGTTTTTTTTTTTTTGTGGAAACATCAGCAAGCAGATCTTTAGAATTGCCATAACGTACACTTTTTAATTAATTTTCGCAGATTGTTAGAACCAATCTAGTTGTAATTGCAACACTAAATTCGTAATGTCATTGTTACGTTGACATTTCGTCAGTTTGAAAAAGAATTGCTGAATTTACCAAAGAATTGAATTAAATAAAATAAATATATTTAAGGCATATTCATATAAAAGTGAAAACAGAATGTCTCACACTGATTGTGTTGTACGCGACTGTAACATTAATATTTTTAATAAACCTCGAGGAGTGACATTTCACTCGTAAGTTTTGTTTTTGTTTATTTAAATTGTTGTTTATGTATTTGTGTTAAATACGCAAAGAGCCGATCTTTATTTACAGATGTCCAGTTAGGATTGACTTGAGAAATAAATGGTTGCAGATATTAAAAACTAAATGTACTGTTCTTGATTGGAACAGAAGTAGAATATGTTCCAAACATTTCGAAACAAAGTGTTTTAATATCAAAGGAAAATTGAAAGATGATGCTGTACCAACTCTATTTTCTGCAGTGGCACACAAAAATCCCGTTAAAGTGAGTTTTAATATTATTTAATGATTCCTATTAACATTGTCCTAAACTAATCCCATAAGCAAAAAGAGTAAGTTAAACATAATGCAAAATTATTATTTCACATGTATCTTTATTTCATATCATCTATATAATATATTTTACATGATTTATATAAAAAATAAATAAAATATATTATATAAAAAATAGAGCACCACCGGCTGCGGGATCCTATGACTCAAGCAACCAGTGGTCAGGGCTGCAGAGACAGGAACCTCCTCACAATGCGTGCGGTTTCTAAAATAACCTCCTTTTGAATCGGGCCCATAATCCAACTGTCTAGCGAGAGCTTCTTAAGATGTTGGTCGAAGCTCTTCGCTATAAGCCCGTGCACCGAAACGACTATCGGAATAATGGTAGTCGATTTCATACGCCACATGGCGGTAACCTCGTGAGCCAGATCTAAATATTTTAATAATTTTTCATTTTCGGCTTTCACGAGATTCTCGTCATGTGGGATAGTGATATCGACTAACATTACACAACTCTCAGACCGATCTATTATTACTATATCAGGCCTATTGGCAGCAATAGTCCTGTCCGTAATAATAGATCGATCCCAGTAGAGCGTGATACGGCTATTTTCAAGAACTGGTGAAGGCTGATATTGGTAATATGGTACCTCAGAATCCACAAGAGAATATTTAAGGGCAAGTTGCTGATGGATAATCTTGGCTACTTGGTTATGTCTATGCAAGTATGCACCGTCCGCAAGGCGAGAACAACCGGAAACGATATGTCTAATAGACTCACCGAGCCGACGACATGCCCGACAAATGTCAGTCGTACCATCCTTTAGGATGCAAATAATGCAAAATATTGTTAAAATACATATTTATTTCAGCATACTCAAGAGACATCCACATCATCAAGAACGAATGTTGACAGAGTCCTAAATAAATTGACACAAGCTGAGTTAATGTCTAACATTAAAAATACATTAAACAAAATGAAGGAGCCTTCGAATTTAGAAACTTATTTGAATGAAGACTACAAATGTAAGCCTGACGCACCAACTGAAGCTCAACTGTGGATATTAATTAAAAAACAAGATCATTTGAATACAAGACTGATGGAATTAGTTGTTCAAAATAAAAAACATGTAGAATTTGTACAGAAAAACTTGGAAGAAGCTAGATCATCAAAAAAAGAAATGGAACAGAGTATTGAAACACACAAATATATTGTTAAATGCTTACAAGAGAAACTCGCTACCCTTGAAGAACAGATAGAAATTCTAACCACTGTTGAGGCAAGTTAAAAAAAAGACTGCATTAACATAGAAATAAATTAATAATTTTTTATTAACATATATGTAAACTTATTAATAAACTTAAAACTACAATATTGTTTATATTCAGTCTTAAATGTATGAGATTGGACTGTATTTTGTCTTGATATAAAGGTAGACAAGCCATTACAAAGATAAAAAGATATTGTAACCTATGTTTCTAATTATCATTTGATAATTTGCCCATTTCCCATTTCCACCCTTTTTACAAGGACGGGAAGAATGGAAATGGAAGGGAAATAGCCGCTTTCTGTGCGTCCTGTGTTTAAGGAAATGCATATGCAAAAGCAGAATTTCTATGGGTAGCAGTTACTAAACTATTTTGATGAATTGTTGCAGCTACTTGCCTGTTTGCCAACTTACACCATAAATATAATATGACATAAACTGTGATTTCATTTAAATTTGTCTTTAGAAATAAAAATAAATTATTGTGACTACATTCATTAGAGTTTAATTTTGATTAACTAACCTAAATGGATCTCTTGTCATTATTTAAGTGTTTAGTATTTAATTGTAGCTGTCAAATTAAAGTAAAATTGACCTAAAAGTTTTGTTACTTATTTCATTATTTCCTAGTCATTTGTTTTTGTAAAATTTCTCTAAGTTTTAATTTTTTATTTGTCTTATCCGACAATGGTCTGCCCAAGGGTATGATTTCCATGTGCTGTAGACGACGCCTGAATCGTTGGTAAAATTCCAGTACATTCGGGTCAGCCCATACATGTCTAGAATCAAAATCTAGCACTCGCAATGTATCTAGACTTTGTGCTCTACTCAGAGCTACATAAGCTTGGCCTGCTTCAAATATCTTTGACAGCGACATCTCTACACAATCTAAAGTTAAACCCTGTGATTTATGGATTGAAAAGGCCCAAGCTAGATTCAATGGAATCTGTTGCCTACACAACAATGTCCCACTTGAGTTCTTAACATACCATCTTTCTGCTTTAGCAGTATATTCTTTTTTATTTTTAAATCTTACTACAGGTAGTCCTTCATCAAATCTGACCACAACACCTCTGGCCCCATTAACTAAACCTGCATTAACATTGATGTTCTTCAAAAGCATCACTTGTGCTCCTATTTTAAGTACTAATTTTGAAGGTGCAATAGTTTGGTTGTCCAACATATTTGTTGCATTATCACTGTCTTGTGAAGCAAATATTTTCTCATCTCCCTTGAGATCTCTTAATTTTGAATTGTTTATCATTTTAGAATCATTAGTATGTGAACACAGCCTTGTAGCTAGTATTCCATCACTTTCAATTTTTTGTCTAGCTGTCCCTAACAAACGATCACTAATCTCCTTTGTGACACGGCCTATTCTTATGCTGTTTAATATAGTTATAAACTCTTGATCGGTCTGTCTGTGTATTTCCTTGAGTTCAAAACAGAGCTCAATACATTTATCCCAGCATGGAGATTGAAAACAAAATTTCTTTGCATTTTTGCTCTTTTCAACAACTGGGGGTAGTTGCAAGAAGTCACCGCATAGTATCAATTGTATGCCACCAAATGGTTTATCATTTTTCCTCACATATCTAGCCACTGCTTCAAGTTTCTGAAAATGTAACACTGTTATTAAAAAGTTATAATTTTTTACAAATAAAAAGCTTTGCCTATAAATGTGAAATCTACATTGTATACCTCAAAAAATGCCCCATCAACCATTGAGATTTCATCTATTATCAGATGCTTGCACTTTCTCCATTTTTGAGCAACTAGTGGTAGTTTAGTTGCTTTCTGACAAAGATTTTCTAAAGACCCACTGCCATCACCTATACCAGCAAAAGCATGAAGAGTTGTTCCACCTGTATACAAAAGATATTAAAAAAAGAGATCATTGTAGATTGTAAAATTAATGTTCAAATAGTGCATTATATTTCTAATCTAGCAAAAGCAGAATAATTTAAGTAGAAAAACATTTTAAAATAAAAGAGTGCTTACCTATATGACAAGCTGCAACACCTGTAGAAGCAGTGGCAACTGTTACATCGGGTGGCAAAGCAGTTACAATTCTTTTTAATAGATAACTTTTGCCAGTGCCAGCTGAACCAGTGAAGAATATGTTTTTACCACTAACACAAGCTTCTAATACCCTCTGTTGCTCACTATTCAATGTACCCTGACTTGACAAAGGTGATGGTGAATATAATTTCTTAGGTGCAGGACCTCTAGTTTCTTCCTGAGCTTTTCGCTTTCTTGGAGGAGATGGAGTTGTGACTGTGGCCTTACTGATCTTATTTTTAGCATTACGCATATCAGCTACTGTTACTGGACTAATCTCTTCGAAAGCTTGAGCCTTACCACTTAATAATTTTGTTCTCATAGTTTGTTTAGAAGTAGCGGAATGATTATCCTTATCTCCAGTCATTTTGATAAACATCGTTCGAAGAAAGGAGACGAGGTTTGTTGGAGGTGCATTTGAAAGAAATAATGTACAACCAACCTCTTGGAATTTAATACTAGCTTTTCCTTCAGCCATGAACTTTTTAAAAACGTTAATACCTTTCAATCCTAATCGAATTGCGGCATGTTTATCTGTAGTTATCTCCATGAACATCTCACGAAATTCGTTTCGTATCAGTCGCAAAGAAGCAGTCTTATGATTTACTTTTCTAATAATCGAACCTTCTGGTGTAGTCCATTCAGCGGTCACTGCACACGATAAAAATGTTTCTCCTTTATCCATTTTCATTAATTAAAATAGCATCATGATTCAGAAAATACTTAACTATTAAAGATATTCTTAACCTAATATCACAACAGAACAGATTGATAAATAAGCGCGAAGTTTTGACAATTTGACATTGAC
>LD688935.1:1289995-1303347 GCA_003118335.3 Papilio memnon
GGTTTTCCCCGAGTCGGACGATTTCCGATTGGGCCGACCAGACATCTCAGTCGTAAACAACCGCAACCCGCGAAAGTTTAAAAGACATGAACACTTAAATAAAAATGTATTAAAAAACACCAAGATTGTACCTCTAGATTAAACATCAGCTTAGCTTGGCTTAGAATTTGTAGCAGTCGGTAAAAAAATTAAGACAACTAGCTTTACAAATGAAGAAGAGGCTATTTGATACAACTGTTAATTAACAATAAAACATTTTAGGCAATTAAACTTAACAAACAGCATAACCGAATATTCCTTTATTATATTTCACTGCCGGAGACAGTCTGTCACTGCGACGACGGTTAATAATTCATCGCTGGATCGTAAAAGCGGCTAAAGATAAACAGTCTGTCACGAGTAAACGTAAATAGGTACTATAATGTTTGCCTCGGAATATTTTAACAGTTTGTTCCATCAGTTAGGTCTATAACAATTACATGATTCTAGTACCTAACAGAACGAATAATCATGACCCTATGCGTTTTAATGAAAATAGAAAAAACTTTTCGATATTTTACAATACATTAATATCTTGGTTTCGTGGCCCTACAATATGATGCCTTTGGCTTTATTTGTATTGTCACATATTTCGTATAAATTCCATATCTTAATAAGCATTATTAATCCGGCGTGAAATGTACTTCTTATTAACGTTAATTCTTTCATCAGGGTATTTGTATTTTCATATCATTGCCAATATAAGTGTATTTACTTTGAAAGCGGGCGTCCGCGGTGTTGATACGTTTAGTGTCCGCTTCCGTTCAAGGTTTGCGTTAAAATAATTTATGAAATTAATAAAATGTTATTGGCCTATAACATAAAAGGTCTTTTACATAAAACTCCTCTTATACTATTGCCAAGCGCGGTGGAACATTAGAATATTTTCCATATTACTATAAATTGATGTCAACACTTTCTGACGCTTTAATTACAAAAAATTGATACATTTTAACAAAGATAAAAATTAATCCTCAAGATAGATCACACCTCTTTCGCAGCATTTAGCATATTTATGAAAACAACAGCGGATCCAGGGGGATCATAGGGTCATTACCCCCCCTCCTGTGCTAGTTGGTCAAGAGCTTGACAAAATATATTCATGTATTTTGTCAAGCTCTTGACTTGACCACGACCATGGCGCCAAAGGTCGATCCGCCCTTGGCTATGTTTATTTGTACAAAAATGTGTATGCCTAAAGTTGTACAAACAGACTGCACGGAAACCTTTTAGATAGAATTTGCGATTAATAAACAAATTAAACGTTTGCCGCACTCTACCATATTGTATTCATTATTAATTTCCACATTTCTTTTACTCTTGTTTGGAACAACTAAATAGCAAGAATAATTCACTCACTAGACTAGATATGTTTAAGTATGGGCGGTATTATTAAAGCGATGTTGAACCAGTTAAATGTTCAGAAATTGAGCGATGACCTCATATGTCATTCGACATCGGGGTTTGGTTAGTGTCACGGTTGGCCTTTGAAATATGGCGCGTTATAATGAAATCCTCGGCAACGCGTCTGGTCGGGGTCCCTCGTGACGTCACGCGTCTGTTTGGAAAGTTTGCAAAGCTCGCTGCCATATAACACTTGCCTTTGTAAATGGATCGAATTACAATTTGCTATCGGACTGATATTGTTCTTGGCAATGTGCTATTCTCAGTATTACAGTAGCAGTAATATTATTTAATAAAATAAGAGCTCTTTAGATATTAAATTGAAATGCAAGTTTATAAAGATTTCTTAAAAGGAAACGTTATTATTGTCCTCGATATAAGCAATTAAACATATATGATTACCCACACAATAATATATTTAAATTTTATATAGATCTGCACTCAATGCTTGCAGTAAATTGTATTATAATATTCCATTTATTGAAGTAAAGGACGTCATAGTCTGAATACATAAACGGTATTTTGGTCACGGATGTATCTAGCCATGCAAAATAGATATTTCCGTCGACATAATACTTACAAAGCTTTCATCTTTGTACGGAATATTCATGTATGTTTCACGGATACGACTCATACGAGATTTCATGTTTCCACTGTGTCACGGCTGTGCACAGTATTTAGGCTACATTAGAATAAAATATCATTCTACTCAGATTTTTTAGGAAATAGGACTCTGCTGTCTCATGTGCGTTGCATTCTTAAATTCAAAAGTACCTAAAGTTAAATTCTCACGCATTCATATAAATATTAAAACTGTTAAGTGTTATTTTGACCGACTTCCCAAAAGGAGGAAGTACTCAATTCGTCTGTATGTTTTTTTACGTGTGTTATAATATTTTTGTATCGAGTTAATGTGCGAAAGACTACACATGTGTAAATAAGAATTTGTATAACTTTGTCCTAGCTTAACATTCACGTGAAAGGACAGCATATTGTAATACTCGTAGATATTGGGTAAGACCTACGAAATAACTCCCTATTCCTAAGATAAGATACCAAAGTAAATTTAATTCTGATTGAAAAATCTATATATTATATATTATACTAGCTGTTGCTCGCGACTTCGTCCGCGTAAAACAAAAATGGCCTATGTTACTCACAGATAAATTACCTTTTTAACGGTGAAAGAATTTTAAAAATCGGCCCAGTAGTTTTGGAGTTATTTCAATACATACAAAAATACAAATCTTTCCTTTTTATAATATTAGTATAGATAAAAGAAAGTCGTGTTAGTTACACTATTTATAACTCAAGAACGGCTTTACCGATATGGCTGAAAATTGGTGAGGAGGTAGCTTAGAGCCAGGAGACGGTCATAGGATACTATTTATTCCGTTCGACAGCGATGGATGGATGTTTGTTAGAGTTTGTAGCCTAAACGGGTAAACGGATTTCGATGAAATTTGGTATAGACGTGGAGTAAAGTCTGGAAGAACACATAGGCTACTCGACAACGATAAAAAAGTTAACTATTAGTGTGACTAAATAAAAATGCTACGTATTTAGTCAGGTTAATTCAGAGAGCGTAATTAGTTGGCAGCGTTCCTAGTAGGCAGGAATGTCTTGCAGTGCATCGGGCATCTGCTGAAACAAAACAATTCGTGTGAACGCCGGACAATACAGGGTGACGCTACGGTGACTATGAACTTCTAATTAGGAAAGACCTAACGAACACCATTTATTAGTAATTGTCTATGGCATGGCAAAAATTAACATGTGAAGTGAAACTGAAAGAATCTTATCATCGGCTAGAAGTTAAGTTTAGTTATAAAATCTATAATCAAAACAATTAATTAAAATACAATTCACATAAATATAAAGAGCAACTTTTAAACCCACTAGATGAAATATCTTGTAAACGACTATGTTCCTATGTATATTTTCAATTATTATAATATATTAAATAATTCTAGTTATCACAATTTATCCACATTTCTCAATAAACCATGGTGGCCAGTCCGTCGTCGGCATCACCGTGCAGAGCGCCACACATGCGTCGCATCTGTGCGCTGCTCGCCGGAGGTGTACCCTGAAAACCGTATCTATAGCCCGGACCACTTTATTGAAATTGTTCGTTTTAGAAATACTTAACTACATTTATTTCTAACTTAAAATGCTTCTGCATGCAAGTTATCTTGATATCGAAATTTTAATTTAAATTGGAACAGTTTGGATTTAGATTTTAGACATTACTCATTTAAGAAAAAAAAACTTATTAAATTTTTCCTGCATAGTAAAGAAATGTGGATTTAAAAATGTTTTGGATATTAATGTAACGAATTTATTTAAACAAGATTAAATATTATTAAGTCAAAAGAACTTAAAAAACAAACAACACGTATATTCGTATATTTTTAACTGCTAGTAACAAGAGGTATTAAAAAAAAATAATTACACAAAAGCATATTTCTGTTGAAATCGTATTAGAAAACAAGTTCTAACGAGCTTCTAAAGGCCATCTGTTACAGTTCACCACAGGTGTTTGGCATAACGATAATAGCATTAGCGAATTACTCGTTAAAAGAACAATAGGCGTTATCAAGTAAACAGGTATTAAGGAAGACCGGGCTATGGATGCGGCGCACGTGTGACGTATTTTCCTCTGAGCACAGCTGCGGAGGCCTTGCAGATGTTTTATGGCACTGAACATTTCCAAGACGTTTTATTATTTATTACGATATTGCCGTTTAGAACCTAATCCCTGCTTTTTATTATCCAGGAGAAACAATGGTCATCGGGCGGCGTCCATCCACTAATTTTGGCATGTTGCGCGCAGATGCGGCATCTGTCGGCGTGGGAAAGTAAAGTATTGTTTGAGGAAAGGTCTTACCAAAGGCCGTTCTAGAACATAGCCTTTAAAAATAATTATAAAGTAAAACGCACATTTGGTTACCCATTAGTAACAAAAGCATCACGATAAAAGAAAATAAAAGAAAAACTTTTTAGAAACATCACAAACGAAGACTGTTTTTAATCTTAATGGACTCAAATTACCAATTTGATTTAAAGTACATTATAAAACTAGCTGTTCACGTGCGGCTTCATCCGCGTGAAATTATAAAAACTTTAATTTTATTATTTACATTTGTGACATTCTCAATTGCAAATGTCAAATGCACAAATGACAACGATGGCAATGCTTCCTTGATGTTGGCAGCAACTTAAGGTCTCTTTTCCACATTAGTGTTTTTATCCAATTTATTTACCCCTAAGTTTAATAATGTCAAAATATATAGCCTAAAGCGTAACGTAATTGTAAGGGTTTTTATTAAAAAAAGAATTATTAAAAAATATGCTGTGATTGCTGACATCTTACGCCACAAAGAAGAATGTGTTTACGCTTTATTATATTAGTATAGATTAAAATTATTAAGATGTTTGTTTGTCATAAATTAATAACCAAGCAAATAACCCTAATAACATTCATAAATAGAAACAGCAAAACGCAACAGGATGTTAACAAAATATTATATAATAGTTTGTACACAAAAGTTATGCACTAACTAGTATGAACGTTATCTAAAGCAGGTGTCACTTACAACCGCAAACACTGAAAGTTTGAAAATAAACCACAGCGTCGTAAAACTCTTAACAAAATAAACTTAGCGAGGCGTTAATCTCTCACGACTGCAACATCTGTACACAAGGGGATGAATACTTTGTCTTAAGCTCACATTAGTCGAGATTATTGCTTATTAATACTTTTTTATCCAATGACAATTCAGCACAATCTATACGTAGAAAACTATAATTTTAGTATTAAAACCTTATTGCATAAGCTTATAATAGACTTCTATAAAGCTATAATTCTTGGCTTATACCAATAAGTTTCTGTTTGAATGGATAAACATTTGAGTTGACTTTACTAAACCTAAAAATATAAAAAGGACGGTATTTTTGTTTACTTTTTAGTTTGTTGCTTTTTAATTCGTTTTTTAGGGAAAATTTCGCTAAAATAATCACAAGTGGGAAAGTAGAATATCGCCAATTTGTGTTATTAATTAGTTTATTGACTTCTTATTTGGTGTCTTATATTCCGGATGTTATAACTGTAACAAATTAAATATTTCAATATACAAAAAATAGCAAAAGGAAGCATATTTTTTTTTGTTTTTAACTGAAAATGCTAATAAAGGGCGTCATTTTTGATGTAACCAATATCTAACTTGTTTTCTCCCCATGTATGGGGTTCATTCATACAAGGTACTTAGCTTGTAGACAGGCCTTATCAGTCACGGCGTCATTAACGAGATGAGAAAGAAAAGATAACAGTAAGAGCATATTCTGTTTGTGAATGAAACCGCCAATATCGGCTCGCAACGCAGATGTCGGGACATGACTCATTTCGGATCCGGCCCTGGGTACTTTAAGCCATTTAAATCTATCGCGTCTGTTCCATTTTCGAGAATTATCAATGTTATTTTAGGTGAGCTTCACAAAATGTACTAAATATTCTTGTAATTTATTATTACGCAGATTTTTGTTTTATTTAATATCCTATTTTTCTATTTTATAAATCAACCAATATTCTTAACAAGCCAGTGTAAACAGAACACGTAAGTTGAAGTTTTCGGATTCAAAACTACATCAAAAATAAAATTTTCGTTTCTAAGTCTAATTATATTATCGATAATAGAATGTAAAGAACAGACAGGATTACAAACATTTATTTATTTTAATTGCAAGTTTGAAAAGCCGCGGTGTATCTAGCCGGGAATATATTTAAGATACCTGACGTAAGGATATGCTCGGAATGAATGAGAAACGATAAATAACGCGCCAACATCATTCATGTCGCTGTGGGCGATTGTAACAGAAATATATTTAACACATCCCTTAGTAATATTTACAGTAAACTTATATTAACTATATTGTTGCAAATAACCCTGAAATCTTAATGCGGATATCTTCTCCCTCGCGATCTTATCTATACTTCTATACTAATATTATAAAGAGGAAAGATTTGTATTTTTTTATTTTTGTATGTATTGAAATAACTCAAAAACTACTGAGCCGATTTTAAAAATTCTTTCACCGTTAAAAAGGTAATTTACCCGTGAGTAACATAGGCTATATTTTTTAATTTCACGCGGGCGAAGTCGCGAGCAACAGCTAGTGTAGATATAAAACCAATATAAAACATAGCAATTACTAAATAAGACAAATTGTCAAGTCTATTTAGATGCTTATGCTGTTGATTCCAAATGGAGTTATTTAGAAAACAATTTTTTTTAAAATAAGCTAAAATTTGACGATCATCGCTGAAGACGTTATACAACGAATAAACTGGTATGATATAACAACATAAAAATGTATTGTTATCCGTGCGGAGTCGGAGCAAGTTACTAGTAAAGATGCGTTAACTCAGCTATCGCTAGTGGAGGTCAATAATAAACAAAACTTTAAAACTAAATAAAAACGGCTACGATGTTTGAATTACGTTTAAATCATAACACCGTATTTTAGAAATACAGACGGTATCGGTTGCCGTTGGACAGATGCTTTTACGTACAGACAGACAGTGATATCTTGTATGTATTGACAGGTGACGGGAGCAATCAAGCCAGCGTGCGTATATACGAATTTTATTTAACAAAATCTTGGCGCGTTCGTCTCTGACTTATAATTTAAAATGATGAAATCTAATATGCAGTTATGTTTTCTTTAAAAGCAGTCGCTAAGGTGAATATTTAAGTGTTTTAAATGATTAAAAATAGATTTAATTTACAGTAAATACTGAAATAGACTCTGTTTTGTTTACGGACTTTCCAAATTGATTTTTTAGATTTTTCATTATATTTTATCCTCCCAAAGTTTTGTACTAAAACGTACATTTTTATTTTCGTCTCTAAGGAAAAAATGTGCCATCAGAGAGCAAAATCATACCTGCGTAATTTTTTATTTTAAACTCCCTATCCCAAATTATTCAATAAACGAAATATACATACATTCATAATAATACACATACTATCCGTTTACTTTCATTACAGTATTCGTACAATTGACTATTTTCAAAATTACAGGACAATTACCAGAGATGTAAAAATGTCAGATCCTGTAACATTGTACAGACCGCGTCTAACCGTGAGCAGCAGAGATAAAATAATTAAAATATTTATAATATATAGTCGAAGGCATCATCGTGGTGCGGCCGTGGGATCGAGCTTTGTGGTCCGATTGCGTCAAAGATATTTTTAGTATGGCGGCGACAGGACGACGCGACTGCACAAAAAATTTTCAAGCAAGGGTGGCGCCGATTCCCGACTTACCTACGACGTGTCTCAAATTTCAATATTTTGTATCATAGAATATTTAAAGATCGTCGTTAGTAATTAATATTTATTCTTAAATATCTATTTGTATTTATGTGAAGTCAGTCTTTAATGAATATTTCCAAAATAAATATAAACAGATAATATATTAATGGTAGATCGACAGTGATCGATTACTTTTGCTACGGTGCAATAACATCGATGTCTGGCGGGCGGCGGGCGGCGGGCAGGATGCGCGCTCACCGATGCGATCGGCCATGGCGTCCGAACGTACATAAGTATACCTAGGACTACTATGTAGAAGCAGTAAATATGGATGAAAATGATGGACAAGATAAACACAAACCGGTCAACGATCGACGCGGCTCCACTACATCTGTCCTTGTCGCACTTGAAGGATAGCAAGCGCGCGGGCGGGGGGCGGCGCGCTGGGCGGGAGGCGCGAGTGGAGATGGTTATTTTTTGTGCGTTGTCAATGAAGGGACGGGTAGGGGCGGTCCGGCCCAGGATCTCTCAGTCCCCAGCCACACGCGACCGCGACAGCTACGCGCACGCGCACATGCCGAGCCTATCGAGAAACATGAACTACGACAGTTGTGATAGAATAGTGCCCATCAAACGTGAGGAGGATCACGACTGCCGCGATGACGACGAGTACTACCGATACGTGCCCGTCGAAGTGAAAAGACACGACCCACAGACGTTCGCGCCGTCCTCACCGACACACCTAATGGATTTAAGCAACGGAATTGAAAGACCAGTACTACAGCAGGCTTGGCCCAACAATGTCATATTCGACAGCGAGGACCGAGATTACCAACAGCCGCAGTATCCACCGTACGACCAACTTTACATGGCCGATCAGAGACAGAGACAGTTACCTCGGACGTTCTACTTCGACGATTCCAATTCCCAGGACAGAGTGAACGGATTCTACGAAAACACCGAAGCTGCGAAGATCGGGGAAACGTCGTACAGAGCGTCGACAGAGGAACGGAGCGACGACAACGACGAGCAGAGAAGATCGAGGAAGCGGTCCTCGAAAGCTTCTAGAAAGAAAACGCAGTCGTTCGAGGAGATGCAGATCCAGCGGGTGATGGCGAACGTGAGGGAGCGACAAAGGACGCAAAGTTTAAACGAGGCGTTCGCGAGCTTGCGGCAGATTATCCCTTCTCTGCCGAGCGACAAGCTGTCTAAGATCCAGACACTGCAGTTGGCGACGCAGTACATAGAATTCCTGTACCAGATTCTATCGAGCAGCGAGTGCGCGGCGAGCGAGGGCGGCGAGGCAGCCGGCGAGCACGGCAAGTACCTCGCACAGGATAAGTTAAGCTACGCCTTCTCCGTGTGGCGCATGGAGGGCGAGTGGACAAACGGACAAACGTGATACTAGCTCCATATATTCCAAAGACGTTGATTATATTCCATATTAAGATTGTTAATTGATTAATTTGTAAGAAAATGAAGTTTAAATTATTAGTTTTAGTTAGCGTTGTAAGTTGCACGTTGTGATAGTTCTTGTAAGTGCGTAAGAAATATCAAAAACTAAATGAATGTGATTATTGATAATAAACTAAGATCTTCAGTAGTGAAGTTGTAAAATATAAAGATATACAGCTGTATACCAAAAAGATGATTTGTAATGTAAAACACTTTTATGGACCAAATAATTAATAAAAACTTGTTTATTGCCAAATTGTCTGTTATTTTAATTATTGTACAAATTGAAGATAATTACGTTGATATAATAACTTACTGATTATGAATATTTTCATTATTAATCGAAGCTCTCGCACCGATAGTCGACCTAGTTTAAAGGAGGCCTTTTTCTATAAAAAGCATATATTACTTAAAAATTTGTTTACTAAAATTGTAGTTTACACTGTTATAAACATGATTCCTTTATTTCCATCGTTGTAACACAGTTTTCCCAAGTACCCCCCACCTTTAGTACAAATATTAATAATATTAATTCTTATTCTACTATACATTACATTAACTAAAGTTAAATTTCACTGTTGAAACAAATATATGAAAACAGTCTTTTATGAAAGAATTAAAGATATATTTTCATATAAATTATTCCATAGAGAACCCACATACTTATTAAAACATTTTACAAATTAGATTTGGCATTTTACCATTACATACTCAAGTCTGATATATACACCACATAAAAATATTATAATTAATAAATCAACGAATAAGTTTTATTAACATACAAAATGTACAGATATAAATCTATTAACCAACAGACGTATTATCGTAAAATTCCTGCAAGACTTGTATTGATATATTTTGTCTCTTTTTTTAACAGAGACTGTAAGAGACGACAATAATTATACAAGTGCTGACAACCCATAGTTACAAAATGAATATACAAAATTCAGCACCATAAGTTAAGAAATTATCATGTCGGGCGTATTCGAGTCCGTGTCAATCTGTAACACAATAAACGATATCATTGTATTTATTGTTTCTTTTAATTTACCTACGTGTGACACAAAGTTTCAAACAAAATGGTGCATCTCGAGTAACAAGTTTGCGACGATGCCGTATAGAGTTATAATTTTAAAATTGCAACCAGTCTTTGTTCATCATTTCAATAAAATAGAGTTAAAGTTTGTTTGTTAATAAAATATAATGCGCTTATGTTGTTTATAACGTCGCAACGTCAACGCACTGCAATCGCAACACCCGTGTGGCATATCTTTATATCTTGTGGCGCAAGTTTTATACAGGCAAGATAACTTAATCTAACTAATATTATAAATACGATAGTTTTTCTTACTAATATCATAAATGCGAAAGTTTAGATGGATGGATGTTTGTTAGAGTTTGAAGCCTGAAATAGCTGAACGGATCTCGATGAAATTTGGCGTTGATGTAGAGTATAGTCTGGAAGAACACATAGCCTACTTACATTTGATTTTTTTTAATTCCACGCGGACGGAGTCGCTGGCGAAAGCTAGTAAGTAATACAAGATAGTAACACTTATGCTAAAGAATAGGTGATATTTTATAAAAATGTCCTACCTCTTGAGACAATTGTTTATCGAAGTCAATAACAACCAGATCGTCAGCGTCGCCGTCTCCCACTTGCACACCGAAACTCTTCACTTCGATCTAAGATTAAAAACACATTGTGTAAGTAATAATATAATTAAGGCCTTACCAAAAAGAATAGGTTCTTTACATTGTTTCAAATATATTTTAGTTTAAACATACGTTGACCCCTTTTTACGTGAGGAGCGCCCGTCGCGGAATTATGATAAAATCATGATAATTAAAAATTACTACGCGTAGACTTTCAAATAATGAAAAACTTATACTGAAAGCAAAAATCCGCGCGGGAGTTTGCTCATCGGTATTAACACTTTTATTGACGTTTGTTTAAGCTAATACGTATGTTTACAAACACTAAGTTCTTATGGTAAAGCTCTAGGTGTCTTTTGATATTATTTTCACATAAAAACAGTAGTCTCTCAAATTCTATTATCTGGATCCGTAAATAAATATTCTATAAACATCTTATTAACGTCAGCGACGCGGGGGGGCGCAACATGTGTTAACGATTTCATTTTAAACTGTATTGGAATTAAACGTTTAAATTTCAAAACAAGAAGGCATTAAAAACATCTTTGCCAATCTTTTTTTAAAAAAGTTGTAAAACATCACAAAGATGATAAATGTATAGAGTTGCCGCTGCTGAAGTATTTGTACAAAAGTATATTATCTCTGTTTTTTACAAATATAATGAAAGGGATAACAATATGTCATAGTTCCTACGTAAACAATCGTATCCCACAATGGTATCATTTATTGTGTTACCAAGTTTTTATAAGTACATTGATAAATTCTGATTTCGGTGTTAATTTAAAAGAATAATGTACAAAAATAAAATTGTAATTAATCGTATCAATATTTAAATTCCCGTTTTAAAAAGTTTGCGTTTTACCCATACAATCATTTTCGTAGAAGCCGTCGATGTTCGATCGAAAATTAGTGTCATTCGAACGATATTTTGTTAGAATTTTATATTCGACTTATGATCGATCACTTTACTAAAAAAATAATGCAAAATAAATTGGCATTGCGTTATAATGGTCAAGTCCAGTTCTATTAATGGTTTACAAAAAAGGTTGTTATTATAGTTCTTTTCAGATATCTACCGTGGATGTTCTATGTGGTCACCGGTGCACTGCGCAATGCTAACTGCTCCTAGATATATGAAAATTACTATACACGGTAGCATTCATAATTAAATAATTACTCACCATACTATTATCAACTGCGTCTTTATGTGCTTGTCTGATATGGTCTTTGAGTGCGAAAGCCCGCGCATAGCTCGCCCCGCACAGAGAACACGAGAATTTGAGTATGTTCTCTCGTAAATGTACCTCAGTATGAAGTCTCACGGCGTACAGTGATGCGAACGGTCTACGAGAGAAAGTAGTGCATACTAGTAATTCAACCTGGATTAGCATGCAATTTGATAACAAAAATTAAATACTTAAATTCTTTTAAGTCCAAAAATAAATGATCAAATTCTATATCAACACCTAAGATAGGTCGATATTCAATTTAGGTTAGAATCCGTCCACTCAATTAATATCATGTTTTGTTAGAAAACATTAGTGTGTGCTAGTAAGTTGGCACGTCAAACTTAAGGTTGTTCATAATCTCGATGTGCCACAAAAACGTTGAAACTCACCGATTACACTGTGTGCACGAGAAGGGTTTAGTGTGCGAGTTCTTGTGTCCCGCGAGTTGTACCGACGTCTTGAAGGCCTTGGGGCAGAGCGGACACTTGTACGCCCGCACATCGGAATGCGTGAGGAGGTGATGATTGTACACACTATGTGCTTTAAACCTGAGGGAAAAAAATTATACAGAAATGCGAAGCTTGTGTTATAGACTTATTGCCAACAAAGATATTTTAGTACTGAAAATTAGGTACAGTAAGAATCAAATATCTTAGCGGCTCAGAACATCGTATAATGAGCAGAGCACAAATGCATAAAAAAGAGGACACTGCGCAACGCGCCCTTGTTCTAGATCTGCCAAGATATTTGAAAAGACTTATACAGGCGTGTTCTTATTGAATTTGTATAGGTGATGGTGGAAAAACATTAAAATAACATGCATGTTGCTATATCGGCATTGAATTTATACATATTATGTTATTGTGCACGGGTTGTAGATACTGATATTGCTACAAACTGGATGCAATAATAAAATTAAAATATAGGTTGATAAAATCCTTCATTATATCATAAATCTTGCATCAAATGACAGTGATGAGTTACTGAAAATTTTAAAGAGCATTTCTATAATAATAAAGTGAAACGTTTATAAAACGAAATACGATTTATGAGACGATAGATGCGATCGTAAAATTGAGATGTGCCGAAATGGGACAGCGTATAGATATAGGCAATATAAAGCTATCATAAGATTTCAAAGCGACACATGGCTTTAATCACGTCGAGTATGAAATCATCTTCTAAAAATAAAAGGTATATTTTTATTATAGCAACATTAACGATGAATAAATTATTATCTATTGATTGACAA
>LD688935.1:1308012-1318077 GCA_003118335.3 Papilio memnon
GTAGTTTTTGAGTTATTTCAATACATACAAAAATACAAATCTTTCCTCTTTATAATATTAGTATAGATTACGGTGATAATATAATTTAAACGTTTGTGAAAGGTAAATACGGAGGATTGGACAAATATATATAACACTAGCTGTTGCTCGCGACTTCGCCCGCGTGAAATTACGAAATTATAAAAAACATAGCCTATGTTACTCACAGATAAATTACCTTTCTAATGGTGAAAGAATTTTTAAAACCGGCCCAGTCGTTTTTACGTGAATCGAATACATACAAAAATACAAATCTTTCCTCTTTATAATATTAGTATAGATAATATTTCATTTTGATATGTGCAAAAATATATTAACTTCTTTTGGTTCTGTGTATAGTAAATTTAAATAAATTATGCAAACAGAGGTCTATAACATTCCATATAGCGACCATTATACTATTTCACTTTTTATTCTGTAAAAATGATGTAATTATACTTACAAGCTTTACAAGGACGATTTTTAAACTCAGATAATACTGAGACATGAACATTGCACAATGTGCATTTGTAAAATTTGATTTTGTTGCCTATAGCTGTCTCCATTTCTTTTATAACAACTCTATGGTAAGGCACATTTTTATCTGTAAATTAAGTAAATACTATATATGTTTCTTTTTAATAATGACAAATTAACAAGCAGTCATTGAATTCACCAAAATAGGGTACTCCCTATAGACATCCGCATTTGCAAATGCTTTGCCTACATTTAATCATCAAAGGGAAATTAAGCCCCTAAAAGTTGTTAAAAGACCATACACGATAATGATTGCTTCAATTTTATTGTACACAACAGGCAAGAAGCTCGCATTGGGTAAATGGGCCTTTACAATATTCCCTCTTACAACTCAGTCACCTTCCCTACCTATCATTGTACGAAAATCGCTGAAAAATCGCGGCAAACATAACAATACAGTCATTAACAAAAAAAACAAATTGTCACTCTAGGAATCATCATCTTCCCTACCTTATCCTACTCACATAGGGTCGGCGCATATTAGGCATGATACAATTTTATTAACTTACCAATCTTTTTCTTCCTAACATCACTGGTGGCGGGAGACTCAGAGGGTGTTTCAATGATAAGTCCAGCATCTGTAATCATGCGTCGCGACGCCTGTTTGTCAATATTGCACAAGTTCTCATCCATATTCTCATCCGTGTTTTCATTAATGTTCTCATTTGTGTTCTCATACTCTACCACATTGCTATCCACTTGTTCCTATAAATAAATTATGTATTGAGTGTCATAAAGACTCAGTAAAAATTGTAGATGTTGCTTGTTACTATGTATCTCCAAAACTGGTTATCTGATCTTGCTGAAATTTGGCACAGATGTAGAACATAATCTGGAAGAACCCATAGACTATTTACTAAGTTTTTTTTTCTGTGTGTCAAGAAAACCAATTAGTTTGAAACATTGTCCTAAGAAAGTTAAACAATTTAATGGCCATATATATCCAGTGTGGTAATAAAAAAATCTAAAGTCTCTAAAAATAGACAGACCTCCTTATTTTATAAATAAGCATTATATTAGTACTCATAATACCTCAACAACCACTTCCTGATCATTATGATATGTTTGTATATGTTCTAGAACTGAAGTAAAAGACACTCCACATGTATTACATGAATACAATCCAGTATTATGCTGCTGAGATCCATCATCAATGATTTCTGTTTCATTCTCAACCATTGTCTCCAACTTCGGTTCTAAAAAATAAATTTAAAACAAATTCTTTAAGAACTGATTAAATACATAAGCTAAAAACAAGGAAAGTATCAAAATAGACAGGTTCACTGCTGATTATAGTGCATAGAGGTTTCCAAATATCTTAACAGCACAAAGGGATGCAGGGGACAGTAATGCACAGATGCCATTTAGCTGCCAAGATATTTGAAATGGTGTATCCCTGTGCAACAATCAAATCTTACTCAAGAGAGCTAAATCAGCTGGGAGAGACCAAATAAGATTTTTTTTATCTACTTTTAACTTATAAAAAATCTTATTTGTCTTCCCTTATTAGGTCTCTCCCAGCTGATTTAGCTCTCTTGAGTAAGATTTGATTGTTGCACAGGGATACACCATTTCAAATATCTTGGCAGCTAAATGGCATCTGTGCATTACCCTCCTCTGCATCCCTTTGTGCTGTCAAGATATTTGGAAACCTCTAAGCTAAAAATAAAGCTAAAAGCCTAAGTTAAAAATAGATAGGCTCTTTGTCTATTAGTATGATTAGGATGGCTAGATTTCAATTAGTATATCTTTGGACTTGACTTTGGTAAAGATTATTGGCCTTTTTTTAACATACAGTATGCAACTGTGTTTTTCTAAAACATGAGATTATCTGCTACCAAAAAATAATTTTAGAAAATTCCACCTTCAACAGTCATAGATATTGTACCATCATTATTTTGTTTAACAACAGTACTGCTAGTGTTCAACAATGAAACATCATCTGCCACTATCATGTATCTATCACTACTGTCCTTAATGAGCCTTAGTTCTTGTCCCTGGGAAGTTTTCTTTATTTCATCTAACAGCTCCACATAAACTGAATTCTCATTTCTGTCAACATTTCCATTATGAGATAATTGATTTACTGTATCTATCTCTTCTATATTATCTGTGAAAAAAATTGATGTGTACAAAACTTTATTAGAATAATTGTGGTTTAAATTATTTATTCTCTACTACTGTGAATGAACTACAAAGAACATTTATACGTTATATTACCTTGACCATCTTCTACACCGTCTTCGTGTTTGTAACGAATAACATCTTTTTCACAAGTATTCTCTTGTAAGTTTACTTCTTGACATTCGTCAAGAGTCAAATGTTCTTTGAGGTGATCTAACGTCTCCAATTTATCTTCGCAAATTGGACAAGTTATATTTGATAAAACATTTGTTAAATGTTCAATTAAATTGTGCTTTGAATTAAAGGTTTGATTGCAACATAAAGGACAATGTATTATTACGTCTCCCATTGTAATAGTTCAGTAACAGCAGCAAGCATATGATATATGCAGCGATTACAAATTCTAGGTTGGGTGACTTGAGGTGTTATTTTGTAAACACATCAATTTCATTGCATCGTTACCAAGTGCTATGTTCAGTTTGTATCTAAATTCTCAACACAAATCCATTTTTGAAGAACTTCACAATTTAGGACCACCAACCACATGAATAAAATCTGTGTAATGACCATAGACAAAAAGCACAGGTTATATTTGGAACTTCTGATTTACGACAGAAAATATACAGCACTTGAAATACATTTATTGATTCTTCGCGAGTAGATTTTTAATTTTAATAATCATTTAAATTTATTGGTAGTGCCAATATAATGTTTTAAGCGTGTAATATTTAATTGATAATGTACAGTTTTTGTTATTCCTTATTTATAATTAAAAATTGTTAAGCCTATTGAATTAAATTAAAACAAGTGATTTTAATTTCAAATTTCGTTCAACATTTTAGTATGTACAATCTTTTGAATAAGAGTAAAAGCAATAATAAATCAATATTTTTAGGAGCATAGACATTACCTATATAAAAAACTTGACGAACACTTGGCTGAATATAAAACATTCTTGTTACAAACGTCAACGAAAAAAAGATCATTTATTTTTAATGCGCCATTTTGTCGTGGCAAATTGTTTTATTTATTTGCTGGTAACTAATCACAACGTTTACAGATATATTTTTTTATTACTAATTAAATACAGCACATGGACAAGTGATATCCATTAAACCGTGTTAAAATAAAGTGGTCTGCTCTACTATATTTGATAAAATCAAAACTTTTTGACGCCTGTGTGTAATTGCTTTACCATTTTCGCGGGCAAATTTGATAGAGCTACTGAAAATGTTAGGAAAAAGGATGCACCATAACAGCAAGGGACGCTTAGCGAGCAAAAGTCATGATAACAGTAAGCCTTCCAGTCCCGGTGTTTCTCCATATAATAAACCTTCAAAAATACCTGGAGCAGTGTCGGTTGGTAAAATTAAAGTGGAAACCTGCCCTATTCCTTACATCAGACTTCAAGATAATGCAACAACTTTACCCAGATTATCTGCAATTTCTGTCAGACCTGCTGATGAGCCTATTGGTATAGATGAACTTGATGCTTTGCAGTTAGAACTAGAAACATTATTGTGTAGCACAGCATTACGAGTAAGATATTTCCAAGGGGAAATTGAAAGTATTGATACAAATGAATCTAAACGGGAGAAGAAAGGGAAAGCCGCAGGTAAACAGCTCCAGTATCCTATGAAGAGAAAATTCCAAGATGATAAACTAGTTAAAACCAAAGACTATACAAAACTTTCAAATCAACCTAAAGTACCTAAGTTTAAAAATTTCTCTAATGCTTCCTCTGGAGGATCCCACAACAACTATTCAAATGATGCCAATGCCAACTCTGATAATTCAATGAAGCTTGAACTTTCACAGTTCTCATTACCAAAGAATAATATTCCATACAAGTTTTGGAATTCTGTTGAACCATATTGTGCACCAGTTACCTTAGATGACATAAAATTTTTGGAATCGCTACTTGTACAGAGTAGTAACACTACATTACCACCTATCCCACCACTAGGAAGACATTATTCAGAAGTCTGGGCCGATGAACATTTAACAGAAGATCAAAATGCTGGTAACCCAAATAAGTTAAGGCCTTCTGGAATGTCACCAGAAGCAACAAGCCTAAGAAAGAAAATTGAGAAATCTGGGGAGAATATGATCACTGGCCCATTAACACAGAGATTAGTATCTGCTTTAATGGAAGAAAATGCTTATGATGTGTCTGACATAAAAGTAAAGCAACAATCAAATATTAAAAGCAGTTATAAAAATTCACTAACTCTAGAAAAATGCCTTCGCAAAGAGCTGGTAGACCAAGGCATACTGGATCCAGAAGATTTGCCTCCTTTAACCAATCCGGCAGATGATGAAATTTTAGCAGAGATAAAGAAGTGTCAAACAGAACTAACAGCTATAAGAAAAGATAATTGTAAGAATTTAAAAAACCTGATTGGTCTTTGCAAGCAAGAAATGATTAGATTAAACTTAAAGAAACAACTTGATCAAGTTGATTTAGAGTGCATAGAAACATACAAGAAATTGGTTGCCGCTAAACAGAAGAAGCGTCCTATCACTAAAAAGGAAAAAGAAGATGCTTGGAGAGCTATTAATGAACAGATAAGACTTAACAAAGAAATAAATCTTTTACCACTAACTGGTCCCAATACAAGTTGAAGGAAAAACAAATCATGTAATTTAATTTTAATTTAGTTGTAATTAAGAGAATAAGATTTAATTATACATCTTGATGTGTTACTTGTGTAACAGTGTTAATTGTTTAACTTAATTTAAACTTTATAAATACATTTTAAAAGATAGAATATCTTCTGTACTTAGGCCTGCAAATATTGAGCTGAACTAATTGTATTTACCACGCCATAGCATTGAAAAATCTAGAAATGAGAATTTTACACTGCCATTGTTTAAACAAACATATACTATCAAAATGTTAGGCTTATATAATTTTAATTTGTGATTAAAGAGAAATAAATTATTTATCTTGATGAATCAGCTTGACTTATTTCTAGTTAAGTTAAGTTTAAAGGATTGGTTGGGAAAGTGGATTTGATGGTGGAGGACACGCATAGGAAGGGGAAATATCCTCTTTTTGTGCGTCTCCGCCTCCGTCGATTTAGGGAATTCAACGCATCTGCAATTGCGGATGTTTATGGGCAGCGGTCGCTTCGCCATTTCGGCGGATTTAGGTGGCCGCTTGCTCGTTTGCCAACTTATTGTATAAAATATATATATATATTTAGTTTATTTTAAAAACCTTTGCAAAGTGACAGGTTTCTTTGACTTCCTGGAACCGAACCTAGGAATTTAGACACGTAGAGGAATAGTTGCGGTATTCTAGTCACGGTGCGGTCGGTGTACCCCCGTGCCCCAGATGTATTCCAACTACAACAAAGGCTTATTTTTTAATATTATTTTTTTAAACACTTATTTGAGATTATTTAAAAGACATTTTAATTAGACTGAATTTAAAGAAAAAAACATTTACATCATATACTGGCTTATAATCTGTGACATACTCTTTGATATGTGTTGTAAGTCTGTGACAAACTGACAAAAGAAACAAAATCAAATTTTCAACGGAAATCGGGATACGTTTTTTAATTACTCGTCAACTTTATTAATCGTCCCATTTTATAAATGTTATTTTGATTGAGTATTATTTATAATGGATAATCCGCTTACTCCAAATAAAATACTACGATTGTTACATTATGCGGAAGATAAATCTTTTAGTCTTAAAAAGCGATTGGCACAAGAAGAGGAAGAGAAACGGTTTGTTTTTTACATATCATCTATATTTTGAAATCCCATAAACTTACTTTACAACTTATAAGGTCCTTTGTTTTTAGCACGGATATTCAGGAAAAGACGATAAATAAATCCAGTATGCATTTGGAGTCGTCATCCGGAATACTGGACTTAGACAAAGTGGAGGGTAAGTAAAGTTCTTACTTTGAATCATATAGTAACAAAGTAAAAACTAAAAAAACAAAAAGAAAGATCTCTTCGGTAGATACCGATACAAATGTATCGCTAATTTATCCATATTAATAGATAGATAAATTAGTTAAAAAAGGTACACGTAATTCCTTTGAAAAAAAAAAAATCGACCAAGTGCTCTAGTCCAGTGTTTTTATTATGTATTCAGTTTTTTTTTCTTACAGGTTTCGGTGAAGGGGGAATAAGTATTATGTCATTAAATAAATCCGTAAGTCTTTAATTTTATACAGTATATTACATCAAATACAGTCCAGAATCTACAAAGAGATGTTCATTTTTAATCCTAAAAAGCAGGAGGAGGTTGCCTCTTATATTAAATGACCACTGCCCACACAATCCATTGATAAGTCACAAATTACTTCGATTTTACAAAGTCTCTTATTTTCAAAGCTTAACAACACTGCCTTTAAAATTATTGTTTGTCCCCTTCATCAGACTGCATTTAATCCTGGTGAGATGACTGGGAGATCAACTGGTACTGAAGAAGTAAAGGCTCATACTGAACGCAGGGAACCAGGCAGAAAACCACTAGATACTTATGATGAATATGGACGACATTCATTTGCTTTAGAAAGTCTCGCCAGTAACTTAGAGAAGCAGACAATGGAAGTTAATGATATTATGAGACATTCTATCGCTAGTAATTATTCTTTTCATTCAAAGGTAAGAAAACAGTTTAATTCTTGTACCTTCAAACTGTGTAGTAGCCTTCTAACATTTTTTTATTATATAATATGGGAGAAATTTTGATTTTTATTGATCATTTATTAAAAGTCCTTGACATATCTATTCATTCATAAATTTAATAATGGTTTAATTCTTTTTTCATGCTTTTTGACAATTTCGGATAAATGTTACAGAAGGACATGACAGCAGAAGAAGCATCATTTGTCTTGAACCATGCTCCATTGCCAGTACAACAAAGCACTCAAGTTAACATCACAGCAGACAACTTACCGTAAGTTTATTTTATCATAGAATGCAAACAAACAAATTGCCAGTGATAGTGCTGAAATATAAAAGTACATGGGTACTAACTTTTATTTTTGTCTATGGGACAACTGCAATATTTTTAAGGGTTTAACTTTAATGAACAGACTAGATGGACAGAAAAAATATTTTCTATTCCTATATATCTATCTTTCCAAATATACCCTACAAGATATGAGAAAAACATAAGTACTTTAAGAGTCATAGTTTCAAGATCAATAATGGATTTTCAGGGACACCACTACAAACATGTCTGTAGGAGGTTATTTCCAAGATAGATGTCCTGAATTTAAAAATATTTTCCAAATGACTGATAGTCCGATCAGGTCCATGAGACCTAGTATTAGTGAAGGTAAGCATTTTAGAAGATTACTCAATTTAATAACTATATTAAATTATTTTTAAAGATTTTTTCCACCTTATTACAACTCTTAGTCTTACTGATTATAGATGAGTAACTTTAGATGGATAATTTGCTACTATGTACCTCCAAAACGTCTTAACGGATCTCTATGAAATTTGTCACAGATTTAGAACATTGGCTACATTGAATATAATCCCGCGCGGAAGGAGTCGCCGGCGCAGCTAGTATTTTAATAAAGATAGTGTTATATGAATTTGAATATTATAATTTTCAGTTTCTCTGTCGACTCCATTGAATTCCATTAGCAATGAAAGTAAGAAGACATATGTTGTGGATCAAACTTTGGATTGTGTACCAGTGAGGCAGCGAGCTGCTAATAATGATGTTAAAAACGAATCTAAGTTCAGTATGGCTCGAAACTTCACAGTACCGGAAATATCTGACAGCAGTTGCAGTACAGATATACCTCCGGCTAACGAATTATTTAAAGTACCAATGAGTAAAGCATATGATCAAGAACAATCTAATATTAAACAGAATTTGCTACAGAAAAGACTTCTGCAGTCTCTCAATGTTGAACAGTTTTTGAAAAAATCTTCCCCATTTCAAATGGCTACTGAAGAATCTGGTGTTTCAGTTGATAATGATAATGAAAATTCTCTGAGTATTTCTAAAATTGCAGACTACCTAGGTTTGTATTAGAAGATTTCTTTTAATTCTATCCAATTCTAAATAATTGATAATGATTTGTATCAGAATGTTTAATAAATAATAAGTCTGCAAAGGATTTTAATGGATTTTAAGAACACCTTTATTCATGATAGTTATTCTTAAAAATTCTATATGAATTTCTTTTCATTGGCAACATTTTTTTTTCAGGTAAACAATCAAATGTAAGTATAACCGGTATGCTGCAATTAACTAATCAAAAACATGCTTTGAAAAAGGAACCATTATCAGAGTTGCATATGAATGCTCAGAATAATACAAGAGCTAAAGAGAGAATGTCTACCACCAATTTAAAGAGTATTGAACATGCGAAGGCTATGGCACATATGAAGAGTATGGAACACATGAAGGACATGGCACAAATGAAGGGTATGGAACACATGAAGGACATGGCACAAATAAAGGTTATGGAACACATGAAGGACATGGCACAAATGAAGGGTATGGCACACACAAAGGATATGGAACACATAAAGAGTATGGAACACATGAAGGGTATGGAACACATGAAGAGTATGGAACACATGAAGGGTATGGAACACACGAAGAGTATGGAACACATGAAAGATATGGAACACAAGAAGGGTATGGAACACATGAAGGGTATGGAACACGTGAAGGATATGGAACATAAGGGTCCGGAAATTTCTAGTTCTGGTAAAATGAGCCTAGTTACATCTCTTGAATCATTGAAGATCAGAGAGAAGAAAACTGTACCCACAGTTGTTATAACTCCTTCTTTAAACAAAACTGAATGCAGTGACATGGAAAGTAGGAAAAGAATTTCAAGATCTAAATCTCCGTCAAGCAAAAGTCCATCTACTTTAAGCACTGTACAAGAAAATCACAACAGTTTCAAATCTAATGATAGTCCACTACAAAGGAGTAAAGGTAAAAAATATGATTTTTGTAGAATGTATCTTATAGTAGAGTTGACTCTTTAGGTTTTTTTTACTTTTATTTCAACTTCTTCAGTATTTTGTGCTTTCTGTTTTCTTTGTATTTGTAGCAAAATATGTTTTTCAACAAATAGTTACGATAGCCGAATGGTTAAAAATTCTAAAGACATTAACCATGAAATTATAAAATTCTTCATTCATATATTACCAAGGATACATCTAGAATCTAATAAAGTTTACATTTATTCTTCACTAGGTTTTGTTAGCGACTTTGTCCGCGTGGAATTTAAAAAAACATAGCCTATGTTACTCAGTCATAACATAGCTTTTTAATGGTGCCAGAATTTTTGAAATCGGCCCAGTAGGTTTTGAGTTTATAATATATACAAAAATCCAAAATTACAAATCTTTTCTCTGTATAACTTCATACTAATA
>LD688935.1:1318090-1341929 GCA_003118335.3 Papilio memnon
TTGTAGCCTAAACGGCTGAACGGATTTCGATGAATTTTGGTATAGATGTAGAGGATAGTCTGGAAGAACACATAGGGACACTTTTTTTTTAATTCCAAGCCGACGGAGTCTCGGGCGAAAGCTAGTATCAGAATAGATTTGAAAAAATAAAATGTTTCTATCAACATACATTCGGTTCTCGTGTTGTTAATGTAGTAAATATTTTCAGGCGATGTAGATTTGTCTCACGTAGCTTCGCCCAACGTTCAGTATACAGAGTTAGATAGTTCAGTAGACTGGCGCGAGGTGCTGCGCCACAAGACACGACACCGCTTAGCTGAAGGTTTGTGGGACACGCTTTATAACCGCTACTAATCTAATGTTTATATTATTTACACCATGTATAATTAATAATTAACTTATTAAAACCTTCGTGAGATGTTATGCTATATGAATTATAACACGGCTAAACTCACGTGACTCACTCCGAAGAAGGACCCGCGACGGGTCTGAAACTGGTCAGTGCCAACACCGAAGTGTTTTCACGTGAGTTTAGCCGTGTTATAATTTATATAGTAGCTAATAATTATTGTTTATTTGTTTTAGAAAGTTGCAGCATATAAATTTATTGCTATTGAATTGAACTGAGCATACTATAATTAATAAATAATCATACTAATAATTTCAAAAATTCCATCAATTAAAATTCTAAAATAATGTATAATAAAATTTAATGCAAGATTTTACAATATTATTACAATAATGTTTTTTTCTTAATTTTCAGAACAATGGACAGAGATTAATGCTACAGGTGTGAAAGGTTATGTGGGTAAGTTTTTAAATATATTACACACAATTTCACAAGAATTTTTTAATATCAACTCCATTTAAAACATAGAAAATTTCAAAGGGTGTTAAAAGTGAAAAAAACCGTTTTATAACTTACTAGCTGTTGCACGCGACTTTGTCCGCGTGAAATTAAAAACTAATACGAAATATAGCCTATGTTACTCACAGATAAATTACCTTTCTAACGGTGAAAGAATTTTTAAAATCGGCCCAGTAGTTTTTCAGTTATTTCAATACATACAAAAATACAAAAATACAAATCTATCCTCTTTATAATATTAGTATAGATATAGATATAGATTATTTTACGGCTATTAAAATAATAAGTTATAAAATGTCTCACGAAAGTTTAAACAATTTAAAAACCTTTTTACTAGGCTTTCAGCAGTTAGACTGTAACTACATAAATTATATTTCAGGAACATGCTGTGACACCACTATAACTATTACCACACTATCAGACAGTTGGTTGACTGCAAAATTACATTTCATCGATTTACCAAATGATGGCAAAGATTTGACTATAGAATTGCCTCGGCAGCCATTGTTGCTGTCACCAGGAAAGACTGAAACAATCAAATTATATATAACTTCTAATATAGAAATAAACACAACATTATCATTCAAAGTATATCTGAGAGATTCATCTGTTGATTCAGATATAGAACAAATGGGAAAATTAAATGTAGATTTTAAAATGCCAACAATACAAGCAATATCTTTTGATGGTATAAACAAAGTTGTTTTCCCAACGGTACAAGAAAACTGTAGTGCAATTAAATACTTTGTAATTATAAGCGATTGTCCTGTCGACTTGCAATTAGATTTGTCGATTATTGAAAATAGTGATGTTTTTACAATAAAGAATGTACAAGAAATTCGTAAAAGTGATGTTAATAAAGTTTTAATGGAGCGTGATAATGAAGAGGATAAAGGAAAGGCGAAGGGAAAGAATTTAAATAAACAATTGTGTAGACTTACAAGTGGTAATGCAATTAAAGTCTCTGTTGTGTTTACTGCTCCTAGAATCACTAATCTGGATCGCAGTAAGTATTCTAATCGTACTAATATAAATGTGTAAATTTGGATGGATAGTTACTTCATATCTCCAAAAATGGATCTCGATGAAATTCGCCACAGATGTAGGACATAGCCTGGAAGAACACATAGGCTACTTAGTAAGTTTTTTTTTAATTCTGCGCGAACGAAATGGTGGTCAAAAGCTAGTCTATGAAATGATTTTTTTAACAGTTATTCAGACATTTAAAATGTGTCCTTATATTTTTTTTTTGTTTATTTTTCAGATGATAGTTTGAGTAAATTCAAAGGTGCATTAAATGTAAACTTAATTGGTATCAAATCTGTATTGAATAAAGTGGACTTGTATGGAGATGTGGGCTCCGCTAAGTTGCAAGTAGACATACCACCACATAAACTACATTTATCTAATGGTAATTATAACAATATGTGAAATAATATGTGTTTTAAATAATACTGCACATCATAAAAAAACGTTCGATAATATGCGCCTAGAATTTTTTTTTCGGTTTGAGAACTATGACTTTATAGAACGATTCGATTAAAACATATACATTATTACATTTTTCGCTTTTCAGAACCTAAAACTATAACGTTGAGAAACTCTGGAAACATGGCAGGAACATGGTTTATCAGAATTAAACATAAATCCCTCAACGACTATAACGTACCATTCCAAGCGTCATTACAAAGAGTTGAATTAAGACCCGGAGCTGAAAAGGAATTAACTATCATATACAAAGGATCACACGATGAGTTTTTTGAAGGGTGAGTGAAAATAGAAAAAAAACTCAATCATCAAAATATTAAATCTAAAAAAAACCTAATTTTTTTATTTAATTTTCCCTGCTACTTATTACGATTTATAATGTAAACAATTTTGATTGTTTTTGTTTAACTTTTAAGCCTTTATAAAACATGAATACTTGAAAAAAAATAAGAAATTTTGTGTCACAAATAAGACTATCAAACCATTGAAAGCCACAAGTTTTTTTCTGTACCTCAGGGAGAGTAAGAATTCCACCAGCTAAAAATGTAAGTAGCTTCTAAGTAAACAATGACAATTTTATATCCTTTCCAGAACATTATATTTGGAGGAAGCCTACACTGGTATTAAAACGAATATCGACTTAACCGGTGGTTCAGATAAGCCCAAAGTATTTCCTATAAAGACGACTTACCGCAGCATGTCGTGGGTGCGCAGCGGAAGAAAGGAGCTTAATCTGCGGAATTCAACGAACAAAAAGATCCAAATCCGCTGTCATATAGTAGGCGACGGGTTCACTCTGGAGGTGCCGGGCGCGGACAGCCGCGGCACGTACTGCCTCCCCTTCGGCCCCGGCGAGTCCCGCGCGCTGGCCGTGCTGTTCGCGCCCGCCTCGCCCGCCCCGCACGCCGCCGCACTGCATCTCGTATACGATAAAAGTAGCGATTTTTCTAGAAAGGTAAGTTTTAGATACAAATTTTTTATTTGTAGCAAACCTTGTGTTATGGAGAACGTATACGAATGTCGCGGACAACCTTCTTGACTATGGATTTACAGGTGTTTAAATTGACGATTTTAACATGTCTGTTAATTATAGGTATGTGATTACATCATAGCGTCGGGCGCTCTGGGGTTCGAGCGAGCGAGCGAACTTAAGTTTGTTATAATTTGTCGTATAGGTGCACCTGTTCGGTGCGTGCGGCGCGGTAGGCGCAGGGGGAGCGGGCAGCGCGGGCGTGCGCTGGAGCGGGCTGGTTACGTACGGCGACACGGCGCTGGTGCGTGCGGCGGCGCGCCAGCCGCTACTGCTGCCGCTCTACAACAAGTACCACGTGCCCGCATTCCTCTGCGCACAACTCAGGTTCAGCCGTGAGTACACTATAAAGTAATACAGATGAATTTATAATATTTTAGGTGGTCGGTTAAATACATAATTATAAAATTGCATAGGCTTTTATTTTCAAAAATTAGCATACAGACGGACGCATACATACATTCACATTTTTGAACGAAGGCGTATACAAGTTTCTGATCCGGCTCGAAGGACCATTGGACGCTATGAACTGAGACTATGTGAAATAGAATAGTAAAATTTAATAAAGATATACAAACAAATCAAGAGTAAAAACCAAAAACGTTAAATTGTATATTTCAAAAGAAAGAATTAATTTTGTTTTTGACATTTGCCTATTAAAGGTACAGAAAGTAAACGATGAAATAAAATTGTTATATGTTGCGGCTGAAGTATGTAAATGTTAGAGGTACGTGTGTATTGCAGTGCAGTACCGGTGGTGCGAGGAGGGCTGCGTGGTGGAGGGCGCGCGCTGCGTGGTGGGCGCGCGGCGGCGGCACGCGCTGCAGCTGCGCGTGGACTGGGCGCGCGTGGAGCGGCGCGCGCGCGCACTGCCCGCGCCCGCCGCCGCGCCCGCGCTCGCCGCGCTCAGCGTGCTCGCCGGCCCCGAGATCACGCGCCGCAGGATACTCAGGTCGCTGTCTGATACAAACCACACACGTTTTCACTATAGGAAACGATGTGTCTTTATGCCCATTACGGGGGAGAATGACTTACAACACAAAAGAATGGATGAAATAACTTGTAGGGAGTTAAGAAGGTGCGTGTGCAGCCGAAACCGACCAAACCGCGCGCCTCCTGCGATTCGGCATGTATGACCCAAGGGTCGGCGGGGCCATGGGTGGTGGGGGCTATAGAAAACTAAACATCATACTAATCATACTATCATGCTTCATACTAATATTATAAATGCGAAAGTGTAGATGGATGGATGTATGGATGTTAGAGTTTGTAGCTTAAATTGCTGAACGAATCTCGACGAAATTTGGCATAGATGTAGAGCGTAGTCTGGAAGAACACATAGGCTACTTGCTTTTATTTATTTTTTAATCTTACGCGGACGAAGTTGTGGGCAAAAGCTAGTTTTTAATATTCCTTAACAAACTACCCTTAATATTAAAAACATTTTTATGTTAATGTATTCATATGAAATGTCTAATTTCCAGAATAATCAGAAACAAGACAACAGGTGAGCTGGACACCAGCCTGCTGCCGGCGCACCTCAGGGTGCTGGCGCAAGATATCGAGGGTCAGGAGATCGTCTCTGAAGACGCCTTGAAAGACTTCGAGGAAACAACCGTAAGTTTTTATAACATGTCACAATTATTTAATTATTCTTTATTCTATAGCCTTATCTTAATATTCAAAATAGCTGTTGCTCGCGACTTCGTCCGCGTGAAATTAAAAAAATATATATATTATAATATAGTGAAAAAGTAGCATTTGATGAATGAATTTTTGAAATCGTTCTAGTAGTTTTTGAGTTATTTCAATACGTACAAAAATACAAATCTTTCCTCTTTATATTAGTAAATAAGTACTGTATTCTGGATTAGCGCGAATGTTTTCGTATCGATATCGACAAAATTTGTATGAGATGTCTGAAAAATGTATTTTTCATAGGCATTTTCAATAGGGCGATGTGCAAATGTTATACAAACCATGTTGATGTTGGAATCAATATATTTGATAACTAGAAATGAGTATTTGTCCGGAAGGTATGACGGGATATGTATGATTTTCAAATGGAATGCAGTTTCGTGTATTCTTACCCATAAGAATTCCAAAATTTTAATGTATGTTTATATGTCGATGAAATTTGGCACAGATGTAGAACGTAACACAAGATAGGCTGCTTCTAATTTTTTTATTCCGCTCAGATTGAGGCGTGTGTTAATGCTAGTTAATACATGTTATAAATGAGTTATATCTGATTGCAGTCATCGTTGAACGAGCTGATAGAGAGCCTGCAGGAGCTGAGCGCGCAGATCGACCTGCCGCAGGACTTCGCGGACGAGCACACCATTCTCATCAGCGACGACACGCTGCTCGAACACCACACGCTCGCTGAATGAACCGCCTGATACTATACTAGCTGGTGCGCCGCGACTTTGCTCACTAAATTACCTTTCTAACGGTGAAAGAATTTTTGAAATCGGCCCATTTTTTGAGTTATTTCAATACACACTAATACCAAAAATACAAATCTTTCCTCTTTATAATATTAGTATAGACAAAAGCGCAGTTTCTTAAATTACGTAAAGTCAATAGATTCCTGTTTTAAACTATGAATTAGGTTTTTCTTTTAAAACAATAAAGAATTAGCAGCTTTTTTTTAGTATGAAGAATTTACATTTTTGTTACTAATCACATGTTACTGTTATAAGTGTATTGTTAGGTTGTTCTGCATGTTTCCACTGTCTAAATACTTGCAAGAAACATGTCCTTATCATTGGCAGAATTTTAAGACCAATGTTTTCGTAGAATTTATTGTGAAACTCGTAGACAGAAATTTAATTTGACAATACAAAGTACATTCCAGTTTATTTTATAAATTAATTTGAAGTTAATATTAATTTAGTAAACGCGGTTAATGCGACGCGTAATAGTTCCTTTAAGTAGTACAATAAGTTTTGAAAGTTGAGAATAGATTTTGTGTTAAATTAAGTACTTTTTAGGCATTGTACTTATATTTTTTCAAATATGTTTTCTTGTTTTTATGTTAACTTGGATGTGAGCCTATACCCATGTTCAGTTTTAACTGAGGCGAGTTAAGCCGGCCTGGAGGACCTAAATCTCATTGATAAAAAATAGAAATGAATGCAAAACAATAAGTGATAATTGTTGAACCGAAAAATGATTTTACTGCGAAGACTTAATTTATTATATAATTTTAAACCTACTGATTTTACTATAATTATTCATTAAAAGTACATAAAAACTTTAACAATCTTTTATTTTCTATTCTTTCCTCAACTTTTTAGAATTAAAAGAAACTGTAGAACTGATACTGAAGGTTATTCACAATTTTAAAATGTCACATTTGAGTTATCCAGTACTTGCAATTAGAGTTAACTCCTTGATCTGGCAGACAAGATATTCACAAGCTTTGTAACACGATTAGACAGTACTCGTATGTACTGTAACCGAATGGTTAATAGTTAACCTGCCCAGTTGGGCAGTTACGCGCTATCACGTGCTATAGTTAGATCTATAACAATACCATTTGCAAGATCAGAGTATAATGTATAAAAATCAAGCATTTGAAAATAACAGTAAAGCTGAATCATATTTTGAAATTTAAAAACCCTGCCCACGGAAATTGTACGACGTTATTTATTGTCATTCTTAAAATATTCTTCGACACGTTTGTGAAAATAAGTAAACCAAGGTGTTTTTTTTAACTTCAGCGCGTTACTGCTCAATTGGATCAGATAAGTAATGGTTAATCGGGTATGACAAACGAGTACTATCTAATCATATAACAATAAAGCTTTTGAACGTAAGTGTCGTCTGCCAGCTCTGGGAGCTCAGTCTAAATCTTCGTATTCAGGAAAAGGTTTGAAAGAATAAAATCCACGTTAATTTATATCATTTATTATTTTCTTAACCAGTTATATTTATTCCAATCGTTTTCCTATTTTTTTTTAAATCATTGTATCTAAGAGATTCCGACTGTCAATCGCAGTTGACTGTTAGAAATGACCATTTCATTATATTGCCTACAACTTATAAAACTAAAATGCATTTCCTCTTATAATAAAAAAGTCGTTAAACACCGCAAAATGATATAATTATATACAGGACTAAGTTTGACGGTTCACAGAATTCAAACGCTTATTCATATAATAATATTAATTTGAATCCTTCGCAACGGACCCTTGGAATATAGAGACATGTTATATTGTTGCAAAATAAAACTTAAACATTAATCGGGACGCGTCAGTCGCGGGACGGGTCCGACACGAGTCCGACAAGGGTCCGACACGGGTCCGGCGCGAGGGATGCATCAATAGTACATTGATCTTGGTGTATTTATATCATGATTATATCTCTTACACAACGAAAATATACTTCTAATGCACAGACTTTACACGAACAGCCTTCACGGAACATCCGTTCACCAAAGGCCTGGGAACACGTCACACACCCACACACCCGCACATCCACATACACACATTCATACATCACACACGTATCGCATTTGGCAGTTAATATAATTTTACTCACAATGTTCAATATTCACATAACACTCGTTTTATTACAAAATAAAGTTGTGTCTGTTACTGAAGCAATACATTTTCCTGCGCCGGAGATGGAATGTGAATACTGACGAGTACAAGAGTGAGTCCACGTCGGATGTCTACTTGCCGTACATTCTACATATGAAAAATCTTATTAAAATGGAAGTACTTAGTCATACATGCTTTAACAACTAATTCGAATCAAAACAAAATGGCTGACGACGTTTTAGTATGGTGCTTTGAAAATACTAATTTTGATAAATTTATTGCGTTTTAAAGTTATCTAAGATATAAAAGAAGACGTAACACGGAACATATCGAACATTCGAGTGCTCGACATATAATTTTATCAAAATATCTCCATAATCGTACAACTAAAATCCGTGTAGCCAAGTAGATATATATTTGTATATACACCACACAGTCACACGTTTTATACAATAGGAATTAAAAATACTAAACTAAAAATAAAAACCAGTCACTTAATGAGCTATAAAATAGTGTGTAAGTTCGCCAACGAGACACTGGCCGAGCGCGGCGCGGCGCGCGCGGGGCTTAATGCACAACACAATGTAACGCAGAATAAACATTTCATTTTATGCGTCTATAATTGAAAATATTTCTAAATACTTTATTATTCATGACATTGAGTGAAAAAATATTTAAAAACATTGATATTAATGTAAGTATACGCGTCCCCGGCGCGCGCCAGCCGCCGATGCTTGCAATAACAAAGGCATCTCTAAACATTAATAACAGCCGAGGCTTGCTTGAGTGGCCGCCATCTTGTGTCGCAGTCAACACGTGTCCTTCAGAGATCAATATGGCGTCGAGCGCGCGGCTTTACAGTTGGTCAATGTTAACGAGACAAATTTGGTAATTAATTAATGCCGTTTCTAACCTAAAAATTATATCGTACATTAAATCCATGTGATCGGTAACGGTATAGTACCATTCGCACACCATTTCTTTACTGTGTCGGAACAGAATCAAAACATCCTAATTCAATGGTCACTATTCATATATCAGGCTTTTGTAAAGACGTAAATTTAATTAAAAAAAAGTCAATAAACGATTGAGCGATTCAATCTGCGGATTTTCGATTTGTTATTTAAAGTATAATTATCACAGATAACATTAAAATAAAAATAAGGTATGCATGTTGGAATTGTGTGTCAAAGTAAATAGCGCTGGAAGCTTGTACCAATGACGAAACGACGATAAGCAATACATCATTCTAGAATAAAAAATATTAAGGTTAACTTTTAATCACATTTGTTGAAAAGTCTATAAGAGAACTGCATCTAATATACAATGAAAAGGGATTACATACAGTATGAATCACACAGAATCTGCAGAATTAAGAAAAAATAATTAAATAAGGCGATTAACAAATAAGATTAAAACGTGTGGGGACTAATCAAAGAGACCAAACTCAATATGTGTATTTATGTTGCGCGTTGGCCATTAATGTATAAAATTCTAGAAGAAAACAATTGTAATAATCATAATTTGAATTAATAAGCAATGTAGTCGTTTAGAAATTGGTACAGTTGTTATACTGCAGCGGCGTCAGAGCCGCGCCCGAATCTATCTGTATAGGATTTGACTACATGTCTACGAGTTTATATGTGTGTTAGCTTGCCGAGCGCCCCCCTCCCCCTCCCCCACACGACTGCCCTCCGCCGTTGAGACACAAAGCGACACTTTTATGTTACAAGCCGCTAACATAATACGCAACAAACATTTTGTCAAGAAGTTTGTTGAGCGAGTCTACAGATGAGTCAGGTTGTAGTTTCCATACTGGCGAGAGCTGCGCGGTGCTCGTGCGTATGCGCAGCGGCTGCAGTGTGTGCTAGAGGTCGCGAGGCGGAGGGCTGCAGCAGCAGCCGCTGTAGCGCCGCCGTCACATGGCGCGGCGCGGCGCTGACGCCGGCAGCGGGCGTGGCCGCGGTGACGTCACGCGGTGTGCGCGGTGTGCGCGGGGTGCGCGGGGCGCGCGGCGAGCGCTAGGGAGCGCGGTACAGCAGGTAGGCGGTGAGCGCGGGCGGCAGCGCGAGGCGGGAGGCGGCCGCGCGCAGTCTGCTGCGCCCCACGCGCTGTCGTATCACGCGCCGGCACAGCTCCATTAGTGGCAGTGGCTCAGCTGAAATAGAAACATTGTACTATGTATCATTTCGAAAGCAAAAACGATTAACGATATTTTAAAGAAAATTTTGAATTTAAATCTTGTCGAGGCGATAACTAGGTTAAAATGAGATAGTTTAAGTACTCACGATCGAGTCCGCCGATGTATTTCATAGTGATCTCCGCGTGGCCCCACACGGCGGAAACGATGGGATAGAGCGTCTTGCCGCGCAGGCCGCGCGCCGCCACGCCGAGGTAGCGGCCGTCGGCGCAGAAGGCGAGCGTGCCCTCGTCCATGTCGAGCACGACGAGCAGCCGGTCGGGCACCAGGAACTGCTCGTCGGGCCGCAGCAGACTCGGGTACGTGGTGCCGCTGCCGCCCGTGCCTTTCGCGTTGTGATACACCTGCAAACACACGCACTCACTGTTAGCTCTACTACTCCAAACGCTACATGGATATAAAAACTCACATAAACTTGAAACGGGAATAGAAGACAGGGATAATATTTTTACCTTATTTCTTCCCAAGTCCCATCCCCAGCTCTGGTCGGTGGCGCCGACAAGGCTCTGGTAGCCAACGGAGTGCAGGGGAGCGTGCGCGGTGGCGACGCCGACGACCGCGTGCGTGCCGCGCTGGCGTGCCGGCCACACTACCTCCCAGCAGTGCAGCCCGCGCGAGTAGCCCACGCGGCCGCGGATGCAGTCCGTGCTCTGCGCCACAGGGTGTCGGTGGAACGTCAGAGCGTCCTCCTCCTTCACGAAGATGTTCAAAGATCTGCAAACACATTACACCTATATGTTAGTACCAAAATACATAAATGTTAAATCAAATAGATATGAACAATAATTTATGTTAAGGTTGTGTTTCATGTGACAATACATGAAGTGGCAGTGGAGTGTAGTGAACTAAGAAACTATCAACTAAATTGACATTCTGACAGTTGAGTACTATTTACATACGTGATTGAAAGCAATCAAAAGTTAAATAAACTTTTACATGAAATTTTATTAGGGACACTAAGTTTGAATGTGGGGACTGAAAATGAATTCGTTTGAGTAAGGCTCGGAGGCTAGTAAGTCGCGCCACTCGGCCGGGGCTGAATAGGAACGGTTCTCAGAAGTAGTCGTGTAAGCGTTCATTATAAAATAACTGGAAACTTTTTAAGTCAAAACAACTTTAGCTTTTCAAGCTCAAGATAAATGTAAAGGTTTCTTCTCAGAATTGGCATCAGTTTAGACTATCTTATTTAAAAGCAAAATATACGTTAATTAAAGTTGGTCGTCAATAACATATGTTATTATATCCTTTATTTCCTGGTATCAACTGTATTTTACAATACTTAAATGTCGGAACGGAAAAACGTACATTTAAAAAAATGTTTCCAATCAAAATTTAAATAAAAAAAGTTAAATACAATGTTTTGTTATTTTACAATATCATATAAAAAATGTGAAACGAACCATTTGAAAGGCATGTGGCCCATAATACGAGTCTAAAATGGCCGGGGCGCGACATGAACATTTGAAAGTAAACACGTCTGGGCGGCCGGTGGCGCGGGACCTAACGACTCGCCTTATCGATGAAACAAACGTCTACAAAAACGTATAAAGCATCAGCCAAATTTATAAACAGGCAAAACATAATAGTCGGAGGGTCTCATTCCCTCCCGCTTCCTTTGTCTCTAACTGACTTAAAGGGAGTATTCCATACACGCAAATACACAAGGTTTTCTTCTATCTTTGTTAAAAATATTTCTGAATTTGCCTTGAAACATAATTTGTGTCTTAATCTTAGAGTACTGAAAGAAAGACGGACGAATGAAACTAATGCGATATGTTCAGCCCCTATCTTAAAGTTGACAATAATTTAATCACGATTTTCGTTATTAAAAACATAGACACGCAATTTATAACCTAATTTATTCGCAAAGGGCTTTCATATAATTTACGAGAAAAAAGTGTTAATCTGAGACAAGAACCTGAAGAGCCTTTGAAAGTACAAAAAGCTCATTATTTGGGAGCAACTTGATCGATTTCCCCGAAACAGAGCTACAAGCGATCGGGCAAATATTAGATTTCGATTACGGAGGCCGCCACGAAATTGGGCGGTCCGTTTTGGAAGGTACTACAAACAGACCGACAGAAACAAAATTTCCACACTGTGCAAGTGTAATTTTACCAATATTGTAAATGCGAAAGTTTGTTGGAGATGTGGGTATTTATTATTAGATGATATCAGAAAGACTGAACAGATCTGGAATAAAATTGGAAAGATTCGTTTTTCATTCTACGAAGTACGCGTGATTGTCTTTTTTTTTCTTCTAAAGTACATAATACGATTGTATACGTACATACATCTACCTACCTCATCTGAGAAAGACAGCGCGAGCATGATCGGCTTAGCTTGCCTTTTGAAGAATTAAATTATAAATATCACGTCCAACACACAATGGCGCCGCGCTGCGCGCCGCGTGCCGGCTAAGCTTTCAAACTCCACAGTACGTTCGTGCATTGCGGATAAATTAAAGCTTACATTAATTTTTAAGTAACACGTTTATTCATTAGAAACATTTAAAAAAACATTTTTAGGTTATTACGTTTTTTCGCTTTTTTTATTTGGTCTACTTTTTGTTAGAGTTTTATCAAGTCATGTTGTATTTCCTACCATTTAAATATGAGGCAATAATTTCAGGGTTGTACAAAGTAGATGTAGAATAAAATCTGATCTTCTGCTCTTATTTACTTAACATTATAGTCCAAATACATGTGTATTAGTGTAGTATTTGCGTGAATACGTGCAACATAACCACAGCTTATGTTATTAATTTATGTTTATTAAGATCGGTCTAAATTTCGCAGTAATCATTGACTGACGCACAAATTAGCAATAAAAATTATATTTACACACGACAGAGCGGAACTGTTTTTGCTTTGAGGAAAAAATTACTTCGTTGCAGCAATACACTTTATAAACATAAGTATCATAGTATTTGTAACAAACTACGAGGTAATTCTTGGATTTATGTGGTCATAGATAACCAAAGGTCGGGACAATGATACTTATTAATAGTGATGATTTAATCTTAGTAATGCAGCTATTGTAATCGAGGACGACAAGCGTTTATGTATAACACACGTGTGTTAGAACAATGCGATTTCTTCTGATAGCTAGTGTACACCGGTAGAGTCTATAAGTAATAAGCCGGATAAAGAATTACATCAGTCCTGTCTTAAGATTATCGGAGATCCGGCACATCATTGCTTAAGACCTAAACTACATTTGTAGTATGATGTCGAAGTCTGAAGCTTTCGTTAAGGGAAAAATATTGTGTTAGATAATCCGGGAGAATGGTAACGTGGTTTACGATTCAGAGCAGTGGGCCAGGTGGCCTCTATTAACAACACTATGGAGTTCATTAAGTATTAAGTGAATGTAAAAGGAGAAACCGGTTCAATTGGCGGAAATCTGCACGGCGCAAATATTCAATTGAATCCGTAACGAACTTTGTCGTCTTTCGTATACCTGCCGTTCGTATACTACCCGTCACAGCCCAAAAATGGTTGAGGTGACAGATAATTTTATTTTCAGTCGTAAAGTGCAAGTAAGAGATAAAATACAAATTACAAAAATGTTATTATCAAGTAAATTGCGTTTGAATGTGGTCCGCGAAACATAAAATCTGCTTAGGTGAAATTATTAAGAAGATTTCCACTAGAGACTACTGCTATCTCCTAATTTACGAATTAACGCTTATAAGAATAAAAACGTGAAAAACGAATCTATTCTATTTGTATAGGATAGACTTATGACGTATTTCTGCATAAGCTACAAAATGATCAAAGCTATTTACCTGTCTTCTGGGTTCCATGCGTGCTTGTGCTGCAGGTCGGGGTGCGCGGGCGGTGCGTCCAACAGCGCGTCGAGGCGCGCGGGCCGCGGCGGCTCGGGCGCTAGTTCGCGCGCCACCACTGCTTTGAAAGGCGCCGTGCACTCGCGCGACACCGACTTTACTCCGCCCGATAGCTTTTGGCCCATGTTCATTCCCCTGCAGCGAGTGCGGGCGCGCTTCGGCAGCACCTTGAGGCCGCCGCCCCCGCCGCCCGCGCCGGCCCCGCCCCCGCCCCTCACTGAGCGCACCCCGCTCTTGTACCTGGAAAACAAACATACATTATTACATACCATTCCTTCGGGCAATAGTCACAATATTGTACAAGCCTCGGTAAAGGTAACTCTTAGGGTTGTTAAGTCATTGTGTACAAAATTTTAATTTGCCCCAAACTTAAAGCTAAAACTACCTATATTGTGTACTAAACTAACGACGAAACATTAAGGCAGGCGAAAATAAAATATATACCGACTGCAAACGACTGATACTCGTAAATGTCAATTTTGACAAATGGTTTCATATAAAAATGGCTTTTATGAAAGCCAACACTTTGTTGAAATACAGAAATCAAACGACGTAAGTTATTTGTCATTTTAATGAATTTATTTCGGTCGTACAATAGTCACGCTGATCAAACGAATTGGAATAGATGTCAAGATAAATCGTTTGATCTGTAAATATGATTACGTTAAATCAATTCGTATTCGCATATCGGAAAACCAGACAATATTTAATTGTGAACCCGTCAGTGGTCATGTATAAATAACGTGAATTTGTAATCCGTTTACCGCAGCTTACTTATTTAATTTATTAGTTATTAAAAAAACGTATTTCGTTCTAAATAAAATATTGCTGTCGTATAGCAGCTGAGTTCAAACAGATCCAACGTTACAAAGTTTTCGTAAAGTGTTATATGAATAACATATGGTTGCCTAACGTTCTTGACCTTTTATGAATAGTGATTTTCTGACACGTTAAATCGTTACTTTTAATCAGCTGTTAACATATTCGATTGTGAGAACCGGTTTATAATTTAAAGACGACAGCGTCATGCGTGTGATTACGTTCACAATCGTTTTCGTTGCGTACATATTAAGTAGAGTGCGCCTAACTTAGTTTATCGAACGGTTGACAAATTATTGGATCAAGCACAAGCTAACAGCATCTGTTAATAAATTGCTGTTACTTAATCTATTGTTGTATCTGTGGAAACTGGTCGTCCGAGCGGTGAGTGGCCGCGATGTCGTCATTGCGCAGTGCGGCGATGGCTGCGCGCGCGCATCTTATGTAACTGCGGCCGTCTAACCGTGAAAGTCGCCGCTCAAAAGCCAAGGTCACCGCGGCCCTGGAGCCTCGCTCTACCACATGCGAATGTTACATGACCGCATCTATAATGGCCTCGGTGCTATTTGTATTTTCCTTGACCGTGACGTCATTTTTACGGCCAAACTATGATTGAGCAGCTCGCTAGGAAGCCCCAATAGTCGCAAAAAAATTCACTGGAGTCATGAAATGTTAAATATTCATGTATAGACAAAACGTTATGTCAGTTGGCAAGGGACGGCTAGCAGGCACGCGAGCTACAAGGCCGTCTGCCTTTCCGTCGTGTAGAGTGGCTGTGTAACAAAAGCGGGAAGTGAAAGGCAGTGAATGCGTCCCCCCGTCGCGTCACCTCCGGCCACGCTGCCTTCTTAATCGGCAAAATCTTTCCTAGAACCGCACAGTCCGCTTTATATGCGACGCGACGCTTGTAAATTTGTTTTATACAACAGGAGTATCGTCGTAAAGTATGGGTACTAGTCATACTCATATCTTATATGACATTCTTTATAAGAAATGAGAAAATTGAGCGCTTTTGTTCTTGAACTATAAGGGCGGAAATAGGAAACGATCAATTAATTTTGTAGTAGCTCGTAACTTCTTCACTCATAAAATATTAGATAAAAGGACTTGTCTACTATCTTCCATGTATTTAGTGTCAACTTGGCAATTTATGTCTGGTTTGGTTTGTTCTGTTGCTTGTCCGGTGCTTATTTTATTAGAAGATTTTATTTTTTACAATAAGTTTTAAGAACAATAGTATTATAATAAAAACATTCTCAATAATATAATTCATCCGCACGATGTTCAAAACAGCTTTATATGCGAGAGGTATTCTATTAGATAATCATGCGATGTTCGTACGGGGCCGGTGAATAAGCTGACATATCCACGTGACCACTAAACTGACCAAAACACGTTCATCTGCTTGCGGTCTAGCACGTCATACACGGTAAACAATTTTATAACTCAAAACACTGTGTGCCAATAAATTCAATTCAAAATGAAATATCTTTAATCAACGAACGAATTCATAACCCATTCAAATGTCATCTAATCTTAGTGAAGTGATAACACAGGGACCTACACGTCTCAACGTACATTAGTGATGTAATGTAAAACATAGCCATGCTGGTGCGTCGTTCAGTCGAGCTGCGCGCAGACGTCGATTTTTAAACAAACGTGATAATGGTCACAACAGTGCACTGGCACTCTGATAGGTATGTTTTAGTATTAGCCTGCAAACAACGATGACATCACTAAGCAATTTACATCGTGGGAAACGTCGGCCATTGTATCGACGTTATCACACGACCTTGTTCAGCACCTGAGCTATGGCTTTGCTACATTACAATTGCTGACAAATTGCTTCATCATTGGTCCTTAGATCTCATTTTAAGATTCTAAATTCGAGGCTCTTTAATAAAAAAGAGACATGATAAAAGCAAACAAGACATGACTATATCGCATATCACAATCTGAAAAATCTAATATCCTTTACTCATTTTCCAGATGTCGAATGATTCGAAGCACTATTAGTGGCCTTTTCCTACGAGCTGTATTGCTTTGACTTATCGCTTGGGTTTCCATTAATTATGAGCACATCAAAGAACAGTCTAGCTCTAGTCATTGTTTTGGTAATTCAACAATTGACTATCGGATACTAATAGACCTTTTAATTGAAATGTTGGATATTCCGATGCATCGGCATGTTTCATGCAGATTGTCGTTCTGCCTATCATGTCTACGGCAAATAAAATCGAAATAGTTCCAAATCGGGCGCGGCTGTGCTCGACACATGAACGTTCGCGCTCGGTGAGAGGTGAATGGAACCGGCGAGCGTTGCTAGGCCGACTACATTAGCGTGCGCCGGCCGGCCACCGGCCTGCCCGCGAGAACAATCAGCCAGGCAAACGTGCCGCGCGCTCCGGAATTGTCATTACAGCCCATCCGCATGTTCAGTACGTCATAGCATGTAGTTGCTATGCTTTCTTGAGGCATGTCTGCTGATAAGTGCAATGACTTGTAACACTGTATATGACTTCATCGTGTTTTAACAATTTTAAAGTCACTTCGAACTGTTACACTTAAATCGGTCTATTAATATCTTTGATCTACTCTCCTACGTCACTACTACGGCTACTTCTTCCTTGACTATTTTTAAGATACCTAACGCAACATTTAATCACATTTGTAAATCAAAGCATGTTTATGTTATGAAAAAGGTAAATAAAAACTATAGATGAAAACATAGTGCAGTAGCATGGTGGCAACTTACCCAAGTCGCATCATAAATTTTTACGACATTAAAGAAAAACCAGGAAAGAGATAAAATAATGAGTTTCTTCAACTTGAAACAGTCTAGACCTTCTATCCGTTGCTATATCGCAAGAAAAGGAAGTAGTTATGTACAATGTCGAGTTTCTGATCGACCTGTTTGCGTGTTACAAGACAGTGTAAGATGTACTTCGGCTCGCCATTGTTCAGGGTTGGCGCGCACATTGTCTCGTAATTCAAAGAGCATTCAAGCTACAGTTACGGACTCGGGTAAACCCGTGTCGCAGTAACGTTTACTCGCGCTAACTCGAACTACTCCTTGTTTTATTTAGCTTTAACTGAATTCCCGGAACTTCTGATTGTATTTCACATGATCTTTGACAGTTCATTGGCTGGCTTGGCAAGCGTCCCGCCTTCCGATCCATTCTACTTCCAAACTAGATGATATTATTTATATCTTAAGACATTATTACTTTCATAGTCAACAGTACCTTGCCAATTTTTATTTGTAATAACGTAACGTATCGATTAAAATTCATCGTGGCGTAAAAAAAATACTTATGATAAGTATAATAGAATAATAAAAAAAAGAGAACGTAGGTGTAATGGCGTCGTTTAGTATTTTATTTCACTTTCTGGCAACGTTCCGTGATAATGTTTTTCCTATTCCGCAAACATTATGTTTGTGAGCAATAAAAAAGTTAAGTTTCCTCGTAGCGCTCCACTCGAGATGATTTTCTAAGACTAAAAAATCTCTTAGTTTTGTAGACAAGTTGTATTGAACTAAGACTTGTAGTTTATAGCAGAAGTTAGATAATACAACAAATTACAAGAGCCATCTGCCGAGCGGGCCAGGGCATTCAGCCAGCAAGGAGCGCGGCCGGTGCCGGTCGACGTCAGACTACATAGCTGTTGAAAGCTTACGCTTATTGTTTGCTTTATTGTATTGGCTGCGACTACTACTACAAGCGGATAAGTTATTCAGAATACCTTTATTTATGCATTCCAAGCTTCGCTATACAAGCGAAGAAAAATGAATGGAATCGATTCGATTCTATCAAATAGTGATAGAAAGGAATCAACGGTTCCCCGGGGAATGGCTCGTTGTCGTACTTTATATCCTTCGATGTTCCGACTTATTTTCTAAGCCACTTCGTCTCAGAAGCGATTTCCTGTTCTCTTCTATAAACAAACCTTTTTACAAAGTTTGAGAGGAAAATAACACAAGCAAATATCATGCCAGTCAACAAGTTTATAGACTAACTTCGCTTCTCATTCTTTACAGCGATTACATTTTTGGAACACAATTTATAATACAAGGCGCCGGAAAACTCGATTGTAATTTACGTGCTATTATGATGTCGAAGTAAACTAAGTTATGATACACTGGAACTTTTTGTATCTTTTATACAACGTTTACCTGAATTCAAATCCGTGAACGATATTGGAATTTACCAAATTATTAATAGTTTAACTTTTAAAGAACGACATCCCATAATATTTAATGTAAATATTGAAGACAGAGTTCAATCGTAACCGTAGCTTCTATCAAATATTGTGATGACATTTTTAAACATCATTTTTAGAAATATTGCATTCAAGTCGCATCCCTACGGTCATAAAAAACTTGGCTAGAAACTTTTTACAATTAAGATTTATTTCGGAGATACCCCGCATAGGAAAGAAACGTTACAGTAAGTTGTACCAAAGTACACATAAACTTTATACTTAAGAGATATGTTCTGTATGTACAATAAAGTTACAAACATCTTTTCTGAGTAAGCCGGTGCGGTGTAAAGAAGTGATTATCTAAATGCGTTACATGTATCCTAATGGCACTGGTACTGGCTGCGCGGGGCGGGGCGGGGTGAGGGGTTCGGGGGTCGGCGTGTGATGGCATCACGCGATCGGACACGGGAATTGTGGAGATAAAATCTTGATTGGCAACATTTAATTTGGCGTACAAATAAAAACTCGGCTCACAAACGAAATTGAAACGTCCCGCTCTGAATTGAATACGGCGCGGGACTGCGAAGCGCGGATTAATATTAATTGGATCACAACACGTAGATTTATGAATTGACTGGATTTTAAACTTTACAGCACCGAACCGTTCTTAATTGGAGTGCCTCGAAAGGTTTTAATATAAATAAAATCTATTGGAATATCGAAAATCACTACGATCTATTGCGTGTTAAATCTGGTGGTGGTTCAGTATTTGATTAACATTTGCTGTAAAGGACTTACGAGATTTAATATTATGATTCGATAATCAATGTTTCAAGTTCATGGAATTAAGTTAAACATGACGTAAAGCAAAGTAAATAAATAATCCTTCATAAGAAAAACTTTTAAGTTGTTAATTACAATTAAAACTTTCTCCCCAACTTTTCTTTATATTCGGTAATTGTCGTAATGTTACTTGTTGTACACTTTGCCGTAATATTACTTGGAAGTGTTACGGAGATTAAATAAGATTTTCAACTTGTACCGGCAGTAAACATATCTACTACAATACATGGGACGTTCAAAGGAAATAGACATTTTCCTGATTCATGTAGGGAAGGTCTTTGATATATTATTTGGGATTAACAATTTGCCAGCAGTACGAGCGCGACGGATATGGCGTCGCCGGCGGGTTGCTGCGGGGCGCGACAACAAATCGCGAGGAGGAAACATTCGCCGAAAGCGCAACACTACAACAAAATAACTGCGGCATTAGTGTTGAGCGCAGTCGACGTATTCAAAATGCAATTTCCGCCGACGATACTTTTCCCGCGGAATGTAACCATTTTCCTTGAATTTAAATTCTTTTTCGTTTATTTTTCCCCATTATGTTTTCACAACAGAAAATGTTACGAGCGATCTCAATGCTAAATACGACGCCGTTATACTTGATGATTTTTAGGTTATGTTTTGATAGCACAATTCACCTGGACGGCTAAAGTAAAAGAGACTTTAATATTTGTATATTAGGGTCTTATTTTATTTACGAATAATTTAAGCCTGTTTAAAACTTTACGAATGAAAACGAAGGAGTACAAGAACACAGACACCTTACAACTGCCACATTTTATACGTACCACCTGTCACTAACACGTATAAAGGAAGTCAAGGACGATAATTATCGTATCGCTTAGGTAGGCTAATTAAAACTATGTCAAATAAAAACTTAGTTGACATAAGTAATAAAATAATATAGTATTTTGCAGCTAAATATTGTTTTACTTGCTATAATTTCGTTAGATATTTGTATATGGATTGTTACTAAGTCCTTATGATCTTAAAATATAATGATATGTATTACAATTACTAACCTTCAAAGATCTAATCTTGAAAATCCAGTGAAGCGATCCTACTGAATGATAATTAAATAACTAAGATTTTATTAAATAATTACAAATAAGAATTTAAATATGCGTATATTTTAATTTCAGATACGGCCTTAGCTGAAGAACATCGCATTAATTAGGTCCCTTTGCTGCGTCATTGGGTCATTGCCGTTCACATTGAATATCCAAGATTCATTTAAAATGTCGAACGAAACAGCGAGGGAAATATACGTCTCTATTCATTTCTTTACATTTCAAATTGACTCTTTTAACTTTAATGAAACTGTCAAAAAATTGAATGTTGAAATATTTATAGATTAAAATAATCTATCGCTGTGTGAATTTCCACCCACTTCACTAATATTGACATATATATTTGTCTCTGGTTTTACATAGAGTATGAAAGAGACAATGTGTTTAACACAATTTATTGACGTCACTTTGTGATTACTATGCGTCAACTTGGTCATACAATTAAATGATATTTGTGCATAATATTTTGTATGTTAATTTATATTTCATTTAAGTTTACCTAATGATATAGTTCATAAAAAATAACTAGGAATACATATATGGAGAGGACGAGATGGTTATGTAAATGTTGACCCTATATTTTTTGTACACAGACTATGTAGGGACAAAATTGTAACTCAGCGAATAAATTAGCAAATAAACAATTTATATGTTTAAATAATATGTTGCGTTAAAGTATTAGAAAGTTATACTGATTTTGGTTAATGACGATATTAGTGATATATTTCTACATATTATACTAGATAAGAAACAAGCACTTAGTAACTAAACAGCTTGATTTATAAACAAGCGATATAGATGAAAGTAATATTCAAGATACAAAATATTCATTTGTGAAATGAAACATGTACCTACAGTTGACAGAGAAGTACAGTTTTAATCGCTTGTCGTCGATGTGAACGGCTCCTAAAGGTCGAGGGTCGCGCGGGACGACGTTTAACATTATTCCATGTCGGAGAAAGTGTCGGCCCAAGGGTCGGCTTGCGAAACGGCGCGCCGCGAACCGGCCCAGCCTTATAGGGTGAGGTTATGAAAATAAGACGATTTGCTTGACATAATGAAATACAGGATTGTGTCCATCACTTGCAAAATAGAAATCAAAATGAATTACGAAACGAACCAATATAATAATTAATTTAATCGATCGATTAAGCAAAAAAATTTGCCACTATTTCGCCTCTCAAAAATACTAAGAGGGAGACGAAATTTGAAAGTAAGCTCTCATCAAACCCATGGCAGTATGTTTGTTTAATTATGTCTCAGAAAATATGAGAAAAGCCTAGCAATACATTGTATACATTCTTTCTTTTAATGGCGAAATATAAACCTTCAATGACATTTACATCGATAAGCAATAAACAAAATTAAATGGCACATGAAATGTCAACAACTCGCTAAATCCTTTATCACATTCCAAATTCGAACTCACAAAAGTTTCTTAAAATTGATAGTCAAAGTTTGTAATCTCGTTTGCGAGAAGATAAGCTGCGCGGGTAAGGTTTGCTTACTTATCGAGTTTCAAATATTTAATATTTATCCGTTCATGGGAACTCAAAAGCCGAATTTGATAAGATGTACGTGGGTATGAATAAAATATTAGCGAGTTACGTAATGCTAATATTAGGCGATAAATTATACAGGGCGCGGGCTGAAGTCGCTACAGGAGCGATATTCGCGTACAAGTTATGTCTCAAGCAGTCGTTGGAAACAGAGCAATGGGAATATGAAAGTAAATGCGAACCGTTCGGGACTCTTGTAATAATTCTATTTGAATGATGACTTTCATTATATTTTCTAAATGTTGGTAATAAAAGATAGAATTTTATGATATTAGTTATCTTTATACATTATGGTTTTACGCATATTTCTCACAAGCAGTCTTATAACTTACAGATTTAGTTTACTAACTTACAATTTTTCAAATCGAATCCATTCGATGAGTCGGTTACTAGGCCAAGCAATTGTACCATTATATAATAATTAGACGTACTTAATTCACTTTATGTTTTGCACTATTTTAATAATCGCTTAGTAATAGTAATAAGATGTTTAGCATAAATATGCAATTAAAAATGATCACTTTTTGCACTCTTGTAATATGATTAGTCGAAGAAATCAGAATTACACAATAAAATGATGGATTCGCGTGGTATTTTAACAATAAAAACAATAAATCAATGAATGAATATAATAAATAATAATTAATTTAGGATATGCATAACTGCGGCACTGATGAACTAGCGGTTTAAATAACAATTAAATAATCGCTAGGGCGTGTCACGTCAGCCAACCTTGTGTCAGTTGCCGCGTTGCAACAGGGCCTCGTGTCAAGGAAAAACCCACTTAGCGGTTTCCCTGGCCCTGAAACGATGCTTGCCAAGTTTTTCACATATACTCTTTTACGACGAAAAAGGAAAATTAAAATCGCCATTGTGTCCTTTCACGCTACTTTATTTTTTTTTAAATTAAGAGTAAACTAAAATAGATGGAGATAGCAATAAGTCTTAATAAAATTGCATGTGACCAGGACATAAATATAAAATTAATTTATGCACTGAAGGACTTGTGAGAATCATTATTAAACCAGTTCAAAGGGCAAGAAAACTTGAAAAAAAAAATATATTGCAAATTACTTGTGCAAATGATTCGGACGTACAAAAAGTCATAGAAATCACCCTTCAACATTTTTTAATGTTCAAAAAGTGCAAATTTCTTACGAAATATGAAGTGTGTGCAAAATGTGTAAATATTTTTAACATGATCGTTAAGGCTGCGCCAAGGGTATGTATAAATTTTGTCTATAATTTCTTTTGGATAACTGGAATAAGAGAACATAACTAAAATGTATCTAACACTATCTGTTTATTGTCAAAACCAATGGCTGAATATCTTATGACATCACAGCGCACTCTGTT
>LD688935.1:1342571-1391721 GCA_003118335.3 Papilio memnon
ATATGAAATTTTCTTTGTGGGATTAAGAGAAGCAAAGCGTTTCATGTCACTTTAGCCGGTTCCCCAACAGACTTTGTTAGACTTTTGTACACAATCTGACAATAAATTGGTCCGATCTAATTGGCCATTAGAAGACTTAGTTGCTACAGTTTTTTAGATGTAAGCAATGAGTACAACAGAATAATTAGTATTTTGGTAATAGTCTTTCGTAATTCAATATCAAAATCATCTTTTAGTTCGTATTTAATAAATATCATAAAAGAAATTTCAAACAAACATTGACATTTTAAGAGAAAGACAAGTCGTTATGTGGCCATGTATTTTACAAAATACATCTTTTCTCTCGAGCTAAAGGTTAAGTGTCATTTAAACATTGTATCGTCGAAGTCTGACGCTTAATTGGCGAAAGTTTGAAAACACACCGATCGTACAATATATTGAAAATAAGTCGTACTCGAATATTTTAATCCAATTAGAATATAACAAAACACACGTAATGACATAGAAGTAGTCCGACCTGAAAACAAACATCGATTAGGAATCTAACCTCCAACAATACGGTGCAGCGATGATGTTGCTTTAGAAAATAGTAAGACAAGATTAAATGTTATTTATATACCAAAAGGTATGTTATGGGAGATGAAGCGTATCGATGGGTGGTGAGTAATCGGTCGCGATATTGTTTGCTCATTAGTGCGGTGCGGTGCAGCGCGGGTCGGGCCGGGGCCTTGACTGCAATGCGCGAGCGCCGTGCCGTGTCAAGGGAGCACTGCTTTCGCCGCAAAGCCCGTTCCAAGCCTACATAGATAAGTCATTTATAAGAAAAAATAAGACGCTGCTGTTACATTACCTAATCAGAAATCATTTAACGCCAAAATATTTCATGTACTTTTTAGCAAGCTACTTTTTCTAATTGTAACAACAACCTAAAATAACGAAATAACTGCGAGCTCGAAATCGACGAGAAATATCACCGTTTCTGTTTTTCAGTCGAGAAAGGGATTCTGTTTGAGTTGGAGCAATAACAGATTCGACACTAAAAATTGGACCGGACAAGGAAATAAAACAACGACGAAGTGAAGGAGAAACTGGGTCATTGAATGTTGGCTCAGCATTGGCACACAATAGGTTATAACAACAGGCTGAAGGCGAAAACAATTTAAACACGGCCTCCGGATCGGGCGACGCGTAGGCTTTGGAAACGTGTCATTTGAATTAACCACACGTTTGTGCATCGCTTGTCATTTGTGAAGCGGTAAGACACAAACAGACCTGGCAAATCTGATTGTAAATATCATTTAACTAAATTGTTTACAAGTTTGAAAATGTCTACAATTAAAAAGTTAACTTAAAAATAAAGTTACGAATCTAATCGAGAGTAAAAATCAAAACGGGTTTAAAACTAAAACCGAAATTGAAGGCGAGAGGCTAGATACAAAGAAGTATATCGTCAAGACAAAGCCGAGCAATCTTCTAAGTGGTAGGAGAGGCGGGCGCGGGAACAAAGCTTTGCCCCCTCCCGCCACGCACCCTCCCCGGGCAGATAAGCAAGCCCTCCTCCTTAAATGCCTTTACCACCATTGAATAAGCCCGCGTCTAAGATGCCCGACGAGCAACTTATATTTTTCGAAACACCTCTAATCTAATGTTTATCTAATCTTCATTGCTGAAACACATGTATAAAAAATATTATTTTTGTGTATATGTTTTTATAGTGCAAACATGTAACTAAAAGTTCAGTTTATCCTTGTTAGAGTAACAAAAATAAGTATAATTTGAAGACCTCCATAGAACAAGAATAAACGAAATCCCACCCAGGGCGGCGACGCGGTCCGTAGCTCATCTATCTTCGTGCTAGATGTCATCCAAAATTTATGCTTGCAAGTATTTTAAGTAAACGTAAACCCGTTTAATACCTTTTCGGTATTTATTTACGCTCTCCGCGGTGTGAACACATGTCGGTGAGAAATTGTTCCGCGGCAAATGTCAGTAGCATACTTGCCGGTGATCTCATAACATTACCAGCATTAAAAAAAGTCAAAATATGGGCCGTATTGGCGAAATTTGGCCCAAACAATGTTATGGAGTTTATGATATTTTTAATGCGACATTAAGGCCGTAGCTTCGCCGACTTTCCATTTCTCAAGTTCGCAAGTGTTCAAAATATGGCGTATTTTAGTTCGCTTTTTCTATTACCACTTAAAGTTTAAAAACAGTTTCGGTACATAAATAAAACTGCGAAGGAAAGCTTTTAGAGTGGTGTGTATAAACAGGCGGCGCCGTTTGAGCTAGAGACATTTTACCTCCAAGAAGTATATACCACCGTTGATTTTATGTGTCGACAAATATAGCGAGCGAGCGAAATATTCATGCGGACTTTTTATCTTAAGACGTACATTTCATTTCGGTCGAGAGGGGGAATATAATGATTTAGGCAGAGACTTAATATTGGGTCGTAAATTTCGTGAAAAATATGACATCGATAAATCAAATAAATATTTTGTGGGGCGAGATGTCGCGCGAGGTAGTAACAAGTCAGCCGGGCGCGGGCGAGAGGTGAGAGCTGAAACGTAATTTCGCGGGCCGTTCTGAGATCCTCAGTAGTGGCGCGGGACGAGGACGAGCCGGCGAAGGGTGCCGCCGATTTGAATTATTCATGCACTCGTACCTCAGACGTCAGCTCGCCGTAATGTGCGACGACGCCGGCAGATTCCATCGGGGAAACCGGTATCCACATTTAAATACACCTACCTCTTATAACATTTACTATTCATGTCAATTAACAAATTAGTTACCGAGTGTCAATTGGTAAAATTAAAAATCATCTTGCTTTACTACCTTCGAGTAAAAATATGTGTAGTTTTTCTTAAATAAGAACGTCAGATGTGTGAAAACGATTTCCAATGGGAACTAACACAGTTCTGAGTAGGAAATCGGAAACACAGTTTACTGAAATCCGCGTCAGCAATACGTGACTTGCGGCGACGATGAGATCGGACACTTTTGTACGACACACGATGGAAAACTCTAAAGCTCTTATGCGGGAATATTTTTTCACCAACTGTAAATTCGAAACATTTATTTACTGGTTACAAAACATACTCGTATGTATCGATTACGGACTATTTCTTCACGTTGATGATAATAGGAAAATAAGTTACAGTTCATTTGCAATATACCTTTAAGTGTCAGAAAGAGGAATAAATAATTACCTACTTACTTCTTTGAACCAATCAAAAGGTCTATTGAACAGAAAATGTATTAACAACTACCGTCACAACAAAAATCACACTTTTTGTTAATTCAAAATTATTATGCACATTCGTTTAATTATTCTCAGATCAAATAAAAGTTCTAAATGAGTCAGTGATGTATGAAGATAATCTTAATTGAATGGTAATTATTCTATTCCTTCCTGCCCTCAATATTAAATAGGCTTTTATTCAAAAAAACCTTATTAATATCGACACAACATTAATCTGTACTTAAGTTGCTCGTACTTGTAATATTACTTTGTTGCATTGAAGCATTAGTCTACTGCAATTGAAAACGATTGCAGATTGTAAAACAAGTATCCTATAATTTTATTTTTATCGATAATAACTGATTATTGAAAGAAAATTACCGTACTTATACTCAAGAAACGTATCCAAGAAAAAATCAAATGGGCGTTTTTTTAATCCATTAAAAACGAAGTACATTTAAGTACTTGTGCACTTTGAACTAATTAAAATGACAACTGTGGTATCAATTTCCATCAAAATTTATTTAAACCTATATTTGTTCTCTCTGTAACCTATCTTTGTAATCAAATTACCAAGTTCTATAATTAAAGTTTGTCGAGTGGACCTTAGTGAAATTGATGAACTGTCATTGGATCTATTTATGTGATCGTAATTTCAAATAAAACATATTTTAAGGTATCTAAATAATACATTAGAATTGGTTTAAAAAAAGTAACGTTTCATTTAAAACAGTTTCAGAATTACAAAGCAACATTTGGGTGGGAATTTGGAAGCTTTCAATTTTTTTTTACTGTTCATAGTTAAATAGTAAATAGATGAGTTCCATACTGTTAAAATACCAGAAATATACACTAAAGAAAGTGGCTAATCATAGGCAAAGGCATCGTAATGTTTCATTAAGCATTATTTTAGGTTTTGTTTTATCAGACAAGCAGATGGGGATTAAAAAAAAAACATTCGAAAGTAATATACGCCTCATTAAATGAACTTCATTTCGAAATTGGATTACAGGCGAACGATTCCATTACCATGCAAATAAATGTAAATGATTTGTGGCACAACAAATTTACTTATATTCCATTCCCGTCGGGTACGTCTCGATCAAGACAAAAAGAACTTCGTGATAATTAAATTCAACTTTATTTATACGACTTGTCAATAAATTAGATTAAGGATTTTTAATCGAGTAAATGTTACTTTTAGCGACCTTACTGGTATTAGTACTACAACTGCGACTCTGGTTTTTGCGATGTTTGTCTTATATGCCGATTGTAGTTTTCAATTTGTATTATAAATGTGGAAACGTTAAGCTTGTAAAATTAATTAAAAATGTAACATTGAATCATCACTTCTTGGAAAGTCAAACAAAGTGAAATTTAGAAAACGTTCAACTATAATTTAAAAAGGAACTAAATTTTTTCTAACCCTAACTTTTTGACTTATTTCATTCTGTATTTATATTACGGTTCACGCGAGCAGCGTATCCGCCTCTGATGTATAGAAGAGCTTAATATCTGTGCAATAGATTAAAGTGCAGCGTGCGCCTGTACTCGAATTTCCAACGCGAAAGCCAAAAAGTCACACAAAGTGAAGATCGTCAGCGCTCCGCTCTGAGGGAGGGCAAAAAGAAAACAAACGATTGTTTCATTTGTTTTTCCTCTCGGCTGGTCGGCTGGCCGCGCCTCGCAAACCGGTACGGGCCCGCTGGCGTCAGCCGCACAGCCGCTTGGCTATCGACCATAAGAAACACATTATGCTCGCGCCTCAAACGCTCCCTTTGAACTCATGATAACAAGTTTTATTTTGCACTGTCAACGTAAGTCAATACCCTTATCTTACAAATATTATAAATGCGAAAATTTAGATGGATGGATGTTTGTTAGAGTTTGTAGCCTAAACAACTGAACGGATCTCGATGTAATTTGGTATAGATGTAGTGGATAGTCTGGAAGAACAAATAGGATACTTACTTTTGTTTTTTTAATTCCGCGCGGATGGAGTTGCGAGCGAAAGCTAGTTACATATAAATAACAAATTTATTCAGGTTCCTTACTGTATCAGCTTACTACTGTATTAATCCCGATCTATTGGAAAACACCAAAGCATAATAACGTAAAAATCTCAAGTGGTATAATGGTAGCAGAATATGTAAATGTTAAAATGATGTTTAGCAGCTTGGTTGTTTATTATGTGTAAGAATATTATACAATTTAATAGTACCAAGACGACAGTGACATGAAAGTTGCTCGACACGGGTAAATGATAATCGTTAATGTACAATTGTTTGTTATTGTCATATTGAGTGAAAGTGCGCTTTGTAAATTTGTCGTACGAGATGTGTGGCGGCGTCGTAAGATAATCTGTCGTCATATCTACTTCCGTGGGTGGTGAATGTCGTGAAAATGTATTGCTTCCGACGGATGACGAAGTAATATCGCCAAGGAAAATTTATGGAATAGTATATCCAGCGGCCTAAAATACGAGGAATATAATATTCAATGATTTTGTTTACGGCAAAATGTCTTTTATTTTAGATATTAAATACCCAATTTTGAGCTCGTTATGTGAGACACATAAACTGTCATTTATGTTACGAAATATTGTTTAACTATAGCCAGTAGTTAACTACTAAATCAAAAGGTTGTTTAACTGTGCATTTTTTTAGCCATTAGAATTTGTTAATAATTCGAACTATTAAGATAAGCCGTATTGTAACTTAAAAACATTGTGAAATTGAATGAAATCGATGTGAGTGACGAGAAATTAACGAATAAAAGTACATTACAAAATGGTCTCTTCTTTTTATTCTCACGAAATCGTAAAATATTTATCACTCCAGTGAACATGTTTTATATTGTTTGTGAAAAAGTCGATAACCCGCAGCGAAACAGAGAAAAATCATTTATACGATTCTATGCAAACAAATAATTTATCCGCGAGTGTTGGTATGCGAATATCGAATATATTTGTGTTTATTAAAAGATATTTGTTTTAGTATTGTTAATCTATACAGCAATGTCAATATATACAACATTAACTTTTTAATCAATCCATAAATAAAAGATGTAATTAAAAGTGAAAAATACCATAAAAAGTCTAGAGGAATTCATAAGAAATCAATCACTTTTAAGAAATACGGTAATTTTATTTAAAATCGAGATAAACCTAGATCAGGAGATGCGACTCGTAATTTTTAGCAACACGTGGAGATAAAAACATTACGTTAGTAGAGAATAATTCAGTAGTAACACCACCAGTCCGTAGAGAATCAGCGGCAATAAACTGAATCGCGGGGTTGAGGAATCGTATGTATAAAAAAGCGACATATAATGGAGTACAAAGGGCAAAGGATAAATTGTGCGGAGCGTAGTGTGCATGGGGCTGCTAGTGGGGTCAACGACACGCACCCCGCCACGTCGGGCCTCATACAGGACGTTACTCACCCGTGGGGTAAACCAGCTGCTGCCACAAAAACTACCCTTGCTGCGCCTACAGCGTGTGGTGGCGCATGCATGCCTTTTTAATAAATGCTAATTAACTTGGTGAAATTACTAAATGTGTTATCTATCATACATAATGTTAATTTAAAATATTGTTGCTTAGTAATGACCAAATTAAAAAATATTAATTCAAAAGTCTTCTTCAAATACATTGGCACACATTTCTTAGTTTATAAAATGCTTTGACACTTTATGTTATCGAGTTTTTGTTTATAAAGGCGGTTTCCTTATCAACTAACCGTCATCTTATATTTAAACTATTAACTAGTAATAATGTACACATATATTTTGTCAAATTTCATATCCTAAATACAGAGAATCTCGTGTTCTGAATTTACGATACTGGGACGTAGTAAAAGAGGGCGTAGCTTTATGGTAATGTATACCCCAGGAACATGAATACTGAAAGGATAAGACAAGCGTCTTAAATTATTATCTCCGCGCCGCATAAAGTGAATAAAGAAACCAAAGAAGTCACAACACGACGCTTATTATCAAGCGAGATATTTAATTATTTATAAACTATAAAACAAACAAATAGCACAGCGTTAACGCCATATTCTTAGGTTATTCAGACATTATTATTGTTAATTAAAATGGTATAACTACATTAAATGTTACATATATGTGCTGATATAATAGAGGGAAATATATTCGGTCTAATTTATATGAGCATACGCGTAAAGCTATGTAAGAGTGCGTATGATGTAGGGAGTGAAAGCGGCGACATATGCCGGCCCCGTTCGCTTTGTGGAGTGTTGGATCTCGTCGCCATATGGCACACAAACACAAAGAGCTTATCTGACACCGCACCGGCTTCAATGTTAAATCGAAATTTATATAGACTGAAAATTGCCTACTTGTTATTAGCTACAATGGACCAAGATTCAATTGGAACTTATTAATTTCGATTCAATTATTTGAACGACCAACGTGGCTCGATCTTTAACTCGGAATCGACGAATCTCAATTTACTGTAAAATACAAATTGGTTATTCAAAAGATTGAGCAGCAATCATTGTTTAAGTACTAAATTACAACAATTAAAGGGATTGGAAATTGTATTACTTAGGTATTGAAATTTGAGTAATTAAGAGGTAAATGGCAAATTCCAATACGAATGTAATTTTTTTATTTGTTTTAATACGTCTCGGGAGCAGGTTATATGAAATATTTTATAGTTCAATGTAGATGTGTACCGTATGCGCAATTAATGAGATGTTGACTTTAAAGGGCGAAGAACTTCATCAGTTGACCTTCACCGAGAGCTGACTGGGCATCGATCCTGCGTCTATGCCCCCCCCCGCGCCTGCTCGACCAGTGTATTTATAGACACTAGATGCTGAAAGTCAACGCGCAACCATCAAATTGACTTGAGACATTCAGCGACAACTTTAACCGCAATGAGTACATTGCACCTCAGCGCGTTGCGTTCATAAAGCTAAAACGATAAATTTATCGCTCACCGCAGATTTATTATAAAGCGAGTTAGTTGCGTGACTCACATTGTTAACTACTAAAGTTTGAAGGCGGAAACTAGCCGAACGAGTGACGCAATGGGTATTGTGGTCGTTCATTAGAATAGGACCGACGTGAGAATCGCAGCGAGGAGAAGGCTGCGGAAAACCTTCGGAGCATCGCTCTCTTGCGCACTCGAGTTCCCGTGAAAAAAGAATAGTTGCGAGGCGTCAATAACCTCGGTGGTACGGATCGCGGAGGTTGCGATAAATACGACATCGGCGTCGCTGGTCTGGTCAAGAGCCTTTCAAGGCCGGGAAGAGAGGCGGGGCGCGCTCCACATCTGCGCCTGGCCGCCACGAGCCGCCGCCTGCATTCCACCACACGAGGCCTTCATCGCCGCTCTGCCGACGCCGCCACCGGCCACCGCCGGAGGGCACTGACTCGTCCTTCATAATAGATACAATGATTCCGGGTAGGACATTGTCTTATGCGCACTCATGCGCCAATTTTAATATCCACTGGAAACAACACTAGCAACTATTTAACCTTTACTTTACTAATACTGCTTTGGAAATTAAACGTTAACACCTAAAACACAGTCGTGACCGCTAATATAAGAACTTAAGGTTACATATGTTGGGGTCCGTGGTTTTGTAACTCAAATTTATCAAGGTCACAAATTAATAGTTTGAACTTAAAATGCTAACGTAACCGGCGCCAGAGTCATTCAGCCACTGTGATCTTAACTCGCAAATGATGTTATTTTTTAAGCACATAATTATGTACATCGTCCTTAGATTAGAGCGGACGTAAAAACGTTTTAGAATGTATACGAACGCAAAATATCCGTGCACAGGCCCAGGACGAACCAAGACACGATCACTCCGCGCATCCGTTCGCTCGGCAGGTAGACAGAGCGCGTAGAAAAGAGACGGGCACATATCACTGGGGGCAAGGATTTAACAAAGGATCGTCGTATCGGTGGCGACAGGAAGCCGCGGCGAGGCGAGGCGAACTCACCGCAGGTCGAGGAAACGCGCGGCCTTTGTTCTCCTTTCACAGGACATGTCGTACGTCGGTTATGTGTCGGGCGGTCCACAGCGATGACACTTCACCGACGAGGCACTGGCAGCATTCTCGCGCGCATGCGTCCGCGCACTGCGGACACTACCACCGGCGGCGAGAGAGCGCGCACACTGAGCGCACGGTGAACGCGCGCGCGCGACCTACCTGCCCGCTGCGCTGCCCGCTGCCCGGCGTCGCGGCAAGGCGTGGTGGAGCGGAGGCGCGCATCGCGGCGCACGCGCAGGTACGCGCGGGAGGGGCAGCTCTAATCACTTTCCTTGCCATACAACTCCCGTCAAAACATTGCTATTTAATACATCACATATCCGTTTTCCGATTGGAAGATGCATTAATTCAATTGGAATGGACTTGGTAACACGACTAAGTGTTTCTGTAATTAAATGGGCATACTTAAAATGAAAAAAATTCCAAATTCTGTTTAACCGTCCTAATTTACATGTGAATATTGTTTGTTAAATATGAGTCAGTACAAAGGCTCGGCCGACTTTCACCGTGGCTCGTGCTCGAACAATTAAGACAGCATACATACCTACATATGATCACCAGTAATGCTTTAGTAGTCCATTTATAACGAATTAGCTGATAAAGTTATTAAAAAGATAAATAGAGTATCTAAAGTGTATACTTAAGAATTTTTCGTTGAAAGCGAAATATTTTTGCATAAATTTGAGCAATTTAATGGGTCCGTTGAGCATGTGTAAAGATGAGACTTTTTATACAACAGAGAATATGCGAAGCTTTTCCAACTGCGAAATTCTTCGAGCAAGAAATTGTTCACAACTCGCATTAATCGCGAAGTTTAAGCTAGTTATCATAAATTATAAAAAAAACTACAAGCGTATACCAAATGCAGCTAGGAACACAACTAGGAGTTTGATTAAACTGAATTTGCAACACTTGAATAATTCATATTTTAATCGAGACGCTCTTTGTTAACATTTATTATGATTAAAATATAAATTTGCATACTAACATTTCTTTGTTTTCATTAAATCGTTATTTTATTATGAAAAAGAACAAATCAGCGGTTTAGATTTAAGTTGAAATTTGCAGAAACTAGCTTAATAAACAATTTTTAAACATCTATGAAGGTCAGCTACTATGAGAAAGACACTAAAATTAAAATGTCTAACTTATCGAAGAAACCTCTTGTCACGGAACCAAATGTCCTGGGTTTCCACAGTTGAAACATCAATGCATAAACATATTGTTATCTCAGTTTATTCTGAGGAAATGACAAACACGTAAACATAGTGTAGTAAAAATATAGACTCATATAACAGTCAAAAGAGGAAATAAATATAAAATGAATATCGTCACAAATTTTTAGTAAAATGTACTAATAAATTTTCATGATTCACGAACACATTTCTCTCGTAGTGGGTAGATTTTGTTTTAGCCACATTTGCATTCCGGTCCACGGGAGTTAGGGAAAAGGATATGGTGGCGTGTGGCGCACTGCTCGACTTTTTATTTAAAACCGAAAAAGTTTACTTCAAACGGGAGTAGTTTTGATTTTATTGTAGAAAAAAGGAAAAGATATGTCCAACATATTTTCGGAATTAGAAACATACTAATTTTTAGGGGGATTTTATGTGATCCTTAAATGATGAACAAACAAAAGATAAAAACTATATATAATTTTACTTTAAGTAATATATTTAAAACTGTTCAATTTTTTAGTTTGATTGTCGCCAAAAAAGACAATTAAGAGGCGATCCTAGAAGGGAAAATCCAATCACAATGTATATGACAATATCTGCCAATGACAAGCTAAGTTATAATGTCTAGCCACTCAGATCATCGAATTAGTTAGCGACGAAAAGAAAGTTTCAAGGGCGTATAGATGGCTACCCAACTTTATAGGGGGTAGAATCGATGCCAATTTGTTGGATGATGATTTCAGTATTTGCACTCAAAAGGTTAAAAATTAAAAAGCAAAGAACAAGTTCATGTATTATATAATTGTTTAAGTCATATTAGCAAGTTGGCTTTAGATCTACATTACAAACATTACCCTCTTCCCAAAGCACACGCATTTAGATGACGCAAGAATTCCGACGACCCTTAATTAATTATGAATTCGTATTACAGACACAAAAGTAAACTTCCTGTGAAATTAAGGTAGGCACGCAAACAAGAATCCGGCCTTTTCTGTGAGATACAAAAAAGCCGTGTAAATAGCGCGTAATATTAGTATCCTGAGCGCTTCCCGTGTACTTTCTACTTATCCACTTTCCCGCGGCATTAAGGGCGCGGGGACCGAGGCGGGAGGGGGCCAGTCCCGGCGGATCCCCGAACGACCCTCTTGTTTTTTTCCTCCTCGTCGAAATATCATTGCTGCCTTCGTTGTTCTCGCAGTAATTTAGTTTATTGTACCTACTCAAATCAGACACTGAACGAAGAGACGATTTCGAGTTTTAAAAAGAGAAAAACTCCGGCAATTTGGTCGTTATTAAGATGAATTAAAATGTTATCCTCCGTTTCCTTCAAATTTCTATTATTATAGCAAGAATTCCGAGCTGCTTTCGCTTTACGAACAAAATCGCGCTTCGCGCTCCGCAGTAAGAATTGAAATAATTTAGACTGTCTAGAGGATTTTGTTATTAATTGTTTTAAATATTTGAAGCATACTTCCCAGGAGTTGAACAATGCACTTTTTAATTTAGATTGAACGTGGCCGCGAGAAACTGTACGAGAAAAACAAAAAGGAGCATTTTACTTCAGCCGTTATCTAGTTTTGTTGTCTATTCTACATCTACATGTACCCGGGTAGTGAAATAATGCTGCGATTTCTTTTTGCTTGCACAAGCTGAATGTTTTCATTTTATTTCTAACAACAGAACTTGAAATTATGAATTGGACTTTTCTTAAGATTGCCTTTTACTCAGTCCTACTGTGTTGTTGATGTTTATTAAAAATACCAAACAGGTATTTTTTTAATAATTGTATTATGTACAGATACACATACACGTTATTTTAGAACCCATATCGTTACTATTATACCATTATTCTATGCATAGGCAGATAAACGCTTCGATAACGTTCATAAAATTACGTACTATGTTTACTACTTCTGTATAAAATATTGGTGTTTCTATAATTTAAAATAAAGCATCATATTCGACAGAGCGTTGTGCAGAAAACCGTCCGAAATGTAATTCAATGTGCTGAATTTCTCATCGCCGTAAAAAAGTTCTAAATGTATATTAGGACCTAATGAAGCTCATCATGCCCACGGACGCTAAAAGAACGGTATAAAAATGTCATTATAAGACTTTTCTAGAAAGGTGGGTTTGCGAGGATAATTTGGGCGCTGCCTTAAAAAGAAAACGTATAAAATCTGAAAATGCTCTAACACGAAGGTTAAGTTAACATTTTTATTTTGTGTAGGTAAGTATAAATTATACTACACATTTATATCGTACATGAGTAACACAGGTGGACGTCAATGTTTTCCATGCTTATGTAAGCATTAGCGGTGCAAACACAAACTGCATTCATAAATGCTTACAGTTTGTCTTTTCGTGTAATCATTTCACGGAACGTAGCCCCCGCATAATGGAGTTAAAACACAATGCAATAAAACACAATATTGAACAAGCAGGTATTATATAGTGGTAGGGTTACACACCGGCTTTTCATGTTGTATGAATGCCCAGCTCAACCAGAAGTACCAAAACCACAAAGTACCGAAGAGAAATACAGGATGAACTCCTTCTGTGGACTTCCATCAATACATGCAGACCGCACACAAATTCGGCAATTATATGCAGTTTATAATTTATAGTTAATAGCTTTCGCCCGCGATTGCGTCCGCGTGGAATTAAAAAAAAAAACAAAAGTGAGTAGCCTATGTGTTCTCCCAGGCTACTCTCTACATCTTAATAATACCAAATTTTATCGAAATCCGTTCAGCCTACAAACACTAACAAACATCCATCCATCTAAACTTTCGCATTTATAATATTAGTGTGAAGTATGAAGTATGATTGTCAATAACCAAATAACATGGTATGGAGACGTGAAATCGACTTTAAAAATAGTCCATAAGCTCTTCTTATATTAAAATAATTCAAATACAAATGTAACGTATGAACTTAACATTTGAAACGCCTACATTTTTCTGTCTACAAAATGCATGAGACTGGGTATAGTACAGAAGATGAAAATACAATACAGGTCTTTTTACCTTCACTACAACGTTTTACGCTTGTAAACTACGTGCTAAATGAATGGGAAAAAGCTTCTATACTAATGAGACATTGTATAACACATGTAGATCCAGGAAATTGTGAGCACGTTGCAAAAGTAGGTTAATTTTTTATGTTCTATTTATGAGTCAAGTGTACGTAGTACGTACTATTTATAAGTGCATGACGCACGACTCACTCAATATAGGCGTCCCAAGTTTTAACGATCCCAGTGGATTGATCAATAGAGTTACACTTTAGTCCATTCTTAGGAACAGGTGGCTGTTATATTAGTCAAATTATAATCGATCGGATTACGTAACAAATAACAAGGGCGTAATCATGAAATTATATTAGAAACAGATTATTTATAAATAATTTAAAAAACAAAAGTATTATTAACTCTTATTATATCTATTGTCGTTGAAAAAAGATGGCAGTATAACAGCGTTGTTAGGTGACAAGATCGTTTCATAGACGAACTATTTTCATTTAAAGTTGCATCGGTGTCGTGCATGGTCTTCGAGGTCGCTAGACCAAGACTCTCGAAACTTCTCCCGGAACTCGGCAATAAGAGAACAATGTAGGGTCGTTGATGTCCAAACAGCGATACTTCTAAAACTATAGATAAAGTAATTCCAGGTCACTTGGAACTCTTACATTAATGATATAAGAATGGGAATACACATGCCTATAAAATGGAATAGTAGCTTGCATGCCAATTGACGAGACCGTACGAGACGAGATGTGTCAGCGTTTATACATGCTTGTAGCTGACACATGCCAGTAGCTCGCATGCAGTGTGCCAGCTACTGGAATATATACTTCCGCTCTTAGACACGAAACCGAAAATGAAGTTGCTCTATACTGAAATTAAGATCATTCTAATAGCTACTAAAATCAATAAATTAATTGAAACGTGTTTCTTATGTTAACGTGATCAAATTTTTATCACTTTATTGTATTGCCCTTCACCTTGTTACGAGGGTGATTAGATTAATTATTGTTACAATTTGATATTACATCATTAAATAGGAAGTTTTAATAATTCAACAGCGATGATATTTTTCCTGTGTAAAAATTGCGTGATGTAATAAACATGGAGGTGTAAAAAATGAAACGGGCACACACGATATTAAAAGTATTAAAAAAATATATAATTACAAATCCTACTTGTCGTCTGTCTAGCTAAATAAAGCTTACTTAACACAAATTAAATTTGATTCTGATTAAAAATAAAATATGATTTCGTAAGTTGCACATTAATCCACGTAAGGGGTTAAGATGGAGCCACAATCAATTTCTAGTCCGCTAATGGGTTTAATCTAAACTTTCTAACACTCAGAAGTCTTGACACGTCGTCGCTAAACCAGAAGGCAGGCTGGCGGGCGATTCCATTAACCTAGCACGTTCACTTAATAAATTTGGATAATGGAGGATGAAGCACGCCTTGCTTCCGTCGGTTTTACTTCATATTATTCTTTTGACATTTCATTCGACTATTTTATAATTAAATGGATTTTGATTTACCGCTTAGTTGTGATTTTTTAACACTCTGCAAATCTGAAAAAAATATCTAGGATGATATAATTTTGCTTTTAAAAAAATTGACTTTTTTAATTAACCTTTAAGTATAGTTTTTGGAATATTAATTTCTAAGAGCGACGAGAAGTAGAAAAGATTTCGTTGCGCTGTCCATCAAGCTAGATATTAAGTCGAGTGAGGCTGACTAAAGTGCAATCCCTAGTTCTTAAAAACCTATTTTTAAATTAACATTCTAAGCCGTATAAAAATCTGAAAAAAGCTCAATTTAGTCTAAAAACTCCGTCAGAGAAATTCCTTTTAGTGAATGAAGTCTTTGCTTTTAAATATAATAGGATTAAGTCTGCAGTAGGTTTGTAAAGAGCCAACATCTGCCGGTGCTTACATACATACGTACAGGCTGAGTTGCTGCTCAAGAATTTTATTTTATTTATATAATATTGCATGCTTTACAATCCCGTCATAGTATTCAAATACTTTATATATCTGATAAGATCCTAGGGTGATTGTATATAGTTTATAGATACAATGTTTTTTAATGGTCCATATGATCATTCATTAAACGATTTTTCATACTAGTTCTAATACTATGGGACTTCTTTAGAGAAAATTTAAATCCGATTGCGGTAATAAATTCAAGTCTTAAAAAGAACTAACTAAAACATAGATGCTAAACTTCAAAGTTAACTTATAGTTAGATAAAGTTAGTCGAGTTAATCATGACTTCGGAAGCACGGACACGCTCGAGATAAATGTCACTTTAACGGCCATCCATCCTAAAGCAAACCGTGCGATACATTGCTTAACTTCCATGATCGCTCTAACTCATCTAACTACGCTTATATAAGTGCATCTCTAAACTTGAACTAAAATCTATTAAGACATTTACAGAAAAAATGTTTTGCTATTAAATATTTCTAGGAATGACAGAGAGACAAACTTTTTAAGCAGACCACACACGTAAGATTTAGCATGACATTTTTAACCTCACGAGTCACTACTACAGTTACAGGCAATGCTCAAACTGATAGTTAATTTCGCGTAAAAAGTTAAAACCGACATGTGACCGATATTAGGTACTTCCCCGCCATTATGTTTGTTATCTTAATTCTGTTTAATACGAATATTGTCGTAAGCAGGAGTCAAACTTGAAATAGACATTTCTAAATAAACTGGTTTATTGACCTTTATAAATGCAATTCAATATTATATTTTTATCAACTTAATAGCGTATGTTCCCACACATATAAGGTTTCAAAACTAACATGATTAATTAGAAACGGCCTCTAAATAACGTAATTAGGTTCAATAAAAAGCGAAAGGAACTGGATATTCTAAGAACTGTTTTCAGATTTTTTATGCCTTGCATTTATGAAACCTAAGATGTTGGGGTCAAATTTAAATTATCTTTTTACGATTATTATTTATGAAACGTGTTATAAGAATAATTAAAACTAGTGACAGGCGCGATAAGTTTATTATTACAATAATAAAAAATACAAAACATATTCATAAAAAACATAACTATGTTACATTACACTAATATTGGCTATGTTATGCCTTCGATACAAATCCAAGCCGACCGTCCGATCGTAATAATCCATCCAATAACATATCGGAATCCGCATTACATCCGAACGTTAGGAATATTTTCCAAGAAATCGCTCACATTTAAACTGCGATTAGAAAACGCTACCTTTGCATTGGATATTCAGCGAGCAGTTATTTCCTTTTAGGAAATTTTCAATTCACGTTGAATTAATAACGGCAATCGCAGACGATGACGCGATAGAAAACTCGGATAAGTAATAAAGTGCGCTCGCGAACGCCTTTCGCGGTAAATGTGAAAATATCGCACAGCCATTAACAGCAGATAAATTTATCACTACAATAATGTTTAAAGTTTTATTTTAAAATAATCCTCCAATTGAACTAAATTGTATGAAGCAAATAGGATTGACTGTTTTTGTACGAGCCCAAGTTTGGGTTCTTAGACAAAGAAAAATATTTGTACAATCCATAGTGTTAACTTTCGGGTCAAGGCGTGTTATGTATCTTCTTTGTCCTTGTCACTTGTCCGTTGTTCCGGCCACCATAATGGAGTGTCTGTGTTTTTCCGAATATATTTATGCTATCATTTACTTTGCAATGGACATACAAAGTCTCTAGGTTTATGCACCTTCTGCATATCCATAAGACTTTTAATATATTATTATTTGACTCTAAATTTAATAAATGATAAGATTACTGCAAAATGCGGATGAAGATGTCCGCGGAAGACAGAATTATTTAGCTTTTGTTATAAAAATGGGTTTCCTATTTGTTTTGCTTTCAAACATTCATCCGTAATTTAAAATGTTGCCAACCTAAAGTTTAACGGAGGTAACGTCATGTTATATTACAGTAAATAACACGGTACATGGTATATTTTACTCTCCGAATATTCGAACCTCATGGGAAACACCTGCGTGTCTGGAAAATAATTTATGACGCTTGCATGAAATTTTAGAAGATAGAGCATTATACGCGGAGGGATTAGACGAGCGTTGAAAGATACATGAAGGGTATCGATGATAAAATATAAATGTGAGCTAGATTACCGTCACGTCATGTTACTTTATAAGCACGAAGCTTATGTGACTTCGGTAATGTTTTGCTTTATTTGTAGGTTACTTACAAAGGCTTGCTCATGGTAGACAAATTCATCCAAAACTGTCGTGTGGAATAAAAATTGTTGTTATGTTGGATGACTTAAAGATGAAGGTGACCGTTTCTTGTAGAAGATTACATATGTTTGATGATAAACAACATTTCTTAAAAAAACGAGGGTCACAATGAAATGCAATAAGTAATCGGTACAGTAGGTCTAGGTACCTACGTAATAAAGAGCTGGATGCACGCGATCCCGCCATTAGGAAATGGGCGCCGCCGCAGCTCTGACGATAACGATTTCACTAGGCGGCCATACTGAATGGGGAAAATTGCGCTTTTCAGCGAAATGAAAGCCCGCTATGGTTGCAGAATTCCTCTTAGATAAAAAACGTACATAAATTTTCGGGTCCGCCTCCTCTTTGATATTATATGCATCCGGGCGCCGCAATAAATCCGACCTAGATTAAAAAAAGGCTTTCGCTATAATATTTATAGCGGTAATCAAACGTATAATACTCGAATGGAAACTATTTAGTCGGTTGCGTCCGTAATTGGATTAAACCGTTTGATTGCATTTTATTTTCTCGCAAACGCTGCGGATAGCTGGCATAGCTCGCATCGGAATAATTATCGCACTCGATTAATTAGGCAAACGGCGTGCGCAACGGAGCACGTTCATATAGTTCTATCTCATCTAAAAATTCTAATATTCAAGAGAGGGCGATAAAGGAGCCCCGCTGTAGCGCTGTATAAATTGGAATTTGCAATAATGCTAAGCCGCTCCGCCGGTTTTATTTCAAAGAATGAAAAAAGTTTTTTCGGCTGGCCGGCGGAAGTAAGGCACGAACGTTGCGAAAACTAAAAACTAGGAAGAGGAACCGATGCGTCTTACGCAACAAGGTCGAGATGACGCGAAAAAAATCCACTCCGACGACTATACAGAGGCGCGGGATCAAGTTCTTGGCAAACACAGTAGCTGACATATTGTTGATTCTTTACAATATGTTTGGACATTTAATGTCAGCTATTAGACAGAAGGTCATAACTGGAATTGCATAGCATTGACAAAAATTGATGATGATATTGTATAATTGTTGACCTCGTAATTTTAAGTGAATGAAAGGTTACGTGAGTTTGTAAGTAAATCCGGTAACAGATCAATGTTTTCACAATCAATACATAATAGGCAAATGATATTTTTATTTTATGCTTCAGATGTAGTTTAACATACCGTACAATATTCACTTTGCGAGCTTTATGATTACTGTGATAACATGATAGGTATTCTATCCTTTGATATTTTAACATCGTTTGAACCAAAATACGCGAGGACTTCTATATCTATATATTTGATATAAAAATATATTTCTATGAATACAAAAGTGATATGAAAACACGTAGTGCAAACGTTTACAAAAAGCTAGTTGACAAACACACGAATGAAACATTTCATATTTAAGTGACACGCAATGCTCGGCAGCCAATCTAACTGTCAGCTTCAACCACTGAAACACTCTGACAAATATATAGTTATCTCAGAATTTTTAAGAAGAATGAAAAGAGATGACGGTATGTTTTTGTACAATTCTTTCTTTTTATTTTTTGAAACTTCAATGTTATCACTAAAATCAAAGTGAATGCGTCAACCATTCAATTTACTAACAAATTTTAAAGTTATTTAATTAAATTAAATACGACCTTTAACATTTCAATTTCAATAGAATTTAATTTATTTCCTTCCAGTTTTCAACACTAGAGAAGTGTTCTTTGAAATAAAAAGTCAATAAGGCTTCATTAAAATCAGATTACGAGTCATCAATCAATGACCGCGGTCCCTATATCTAGTGAAAGTGTAATGTAATTTAATTAATGTTCGAACGAAATATAAATGTTTTAATTATTATTACTTTCTCTTCAGTCCGCCCTAGGCCGGGGAGTGTTGCCAAGGCCGGGCCACTTAACTACTTCGAAAGGTCGATGTTTACTTCAAAAGTGCTTCAATTTAATTTGGCCCACCAATGCAATTTACAGAGTTACTTCCACGAGCTTCCTCAATTCCCACGAATAAAAGTAAAATAAACAACATAACATTACTATGCTCTGCTATGATCGTCCTCGCTGATGGCATTTTAAAATGTCACATTTTATTTAATTGCAATGCAATAATGAGAAGTGGGTAAATCCTAATTTTATACCTAGAAAAACAAATGCACGCCAATTTAAATTGCATTAACAATCGAGCAACAAGAGCGATGGTATTATCAAAACTAACAATTGTTGAGCGAAATGTACTCGAATTTGCCATTAGCTCGCTTGATAATGTAATCAGGATCCAGTACCGTCTGTCGTCAATACTGCTCTGTTAATTAAACTAAACAACATTCGCAACAGAGTATATAAAATCTAGAGTCTTGATCGTGACATCTTCCTCTCTATTGAACTATTACGATTCTATAACGCGGTAAAGTTTTTGTAAAGCATTAAAAACCTTTGGTTCAAACTACAAAATTCCAATCTTTACGTATACTGCAATAAACATACTCTGTGACCGGGTCACGTTTACGATGTAATACACTCAAGGAACTGTGGATAATGAATGCGATATGAATAAAGAGCGGACCTATTTTTATTGAAATGTACTGGCCACTTGCTGGACGACATTCGCCTCTTGGTTTTCTATCGTTAAATCGAAAATGTTCCTTTATTTAAACAAAGTACTGGAAATACCTCATGATTTAACTTTTATTAGTTAAATTAAATATTTCAGTTTTTTTTTATTTAAAAAAAAATGTGGCAGTAAAGTTACATGGAGCGTGCATGAATTTTTCATACTGTTAACTTGTCGCTATATCTGAATAGGAACTCGTTAAGTTGCTAGCAGTTCTTAGCGAGCTACGTTATTTTTACGGTATGTAAAGTTCTTGTCCGGCAAAGAACATTAAAATGCAAATTTCGACGTAAGGACATTAAATGCACAAAGGTTGTAGTTAACAAGGCGTGAATTTATTTCAGCGCAGTATTTATGAGTATTCGAGTAAATAAATTAAGCGAGTGGTAGGCGCCGGTCGTTTTTATTTATTTCTCTCTGACGCTCAATTGTCCTACATCTCGTCAAGTTGAGACATACCGAGAATTCTTTCACTGACATTATAGATAGAACTTTGTTTAACAATTTTTCATTACGCTCGGGTATAACCTTTGTTTTTTTTTGCAATTTCTTTTACCATACCCACCAAAATGCACAGACGAATTTGAGAAAGCAACCCAGGCAGTTCGGATCAAAACTTCCAATGCATTGTGTGACATTCAAGGGTATACTGAGCAATTTCATTTCCTTTGTTTTTTTTTATTTCTTTTGCCAATACAAAAAAAAACTTACCTTCAAAAGGACGATTGTTTTGTTTCTAACCATTTTTTTATTTTATGGGTATGGGTTGTACACTAATTTATATAATTATTTGCAGCTTGAATAAAGACATTTGAATCCTTTAAGTCGGTACCCCTGTTTACTGAGCAAAAAGAACGTTTAGAATATTTCTATTGTATTTGCTTGAAAAAAAAAAAATTGAAGTCATATTTTTTGAACTCCTATTTGGTTGACATGTGTTTTATTTTGTAATTTTTTCTTCAATTACATTGAAGCGTTTTTGGTTCGTTTTGTTCATTGATGTATATATTTGACACTGTAACTCTAAGCTGTAGTATTGATTTGCAGTAACATGGTTAGCTTCGATCTGTTGGTGTATTTGAGCGGAGGCGCGTCGCGGCAGCCGACGGAGGATTTACCCAAGCCTCGTTCGCTAACGAAGCCGAGCTTGTTTGCTGCGAACGCGAACCTTGTTTACTGCTCAGTTTTATCGAAATTTTTTACAAAATCGTAACAAGAATGATATAATAAAAAATGTTTAATCCATTAAAAAACTTGAAAAATGGATAAACCCACCTGGCGATAATGGCAGTCAATATTTAATAAGACCGACATTATGTTAAGTATACTTGTTAAAATTTAAGCATTAAAATTATATTTAATAATTTATAAATGGTCGGCATTAAAGCTCGTTACTTTATTTTCGCCAAAAAAATTGTCATTGAACAACTTTCAACTTAAAAACTGATATTTATATTAAAACATTTGCATTAATCAGTAACCTATTATATCTTCGTATTTGTCACGTTACAAACATTTACCATGGAATGTATTAAAAATTTGAGATTTCGTTACTAAATTCGATGTCAAAACAACGTTCATAATTTACTAATAGAAGTTAATGTAAGCTAAACACAAGGCAATAAATATTAAATTCGTAGTTAGGTAACAAGGAGAGATTTGTCTGTGGCGTAGATAATGTCAGGAAGAAGATTTAACGCGAGAAAATGATGACATATGGCGGCAGCGATAGTTGCCGACCCCGAGGCGTGGGGCGCGTGTAAGCATCAAAACTTTACCAGCTAACGACTTTAAACCTTGCAATATTAACTAAGGATAATGAGCCCGACTGGAGAGACGTTAATCCGGCGTATGGTTAAACTTGAGTTTCGTTGTAAAATACTTGGTGAACAACCTGCATAAATTATAACACATCGGCACAAAGTCGGGCTGACTGCGCGTTTAGGTAAATAGAAATTGGTTGAAATGCGTCAAGATTCGTTATCGTAGCTTTCGATGTTGACTATCAAATGTTGAATCAATACTGTATGTGTATTATATCAATAATATTTAAATTCGGCTTTAACGGCTGTTAATTCTTTCATTTTACATTAATAAACTTTAACTAAAAGCAATATTTAGGTTTTAATTTGTTTGAATTAAAAAAAATCAATATTGAATTCTACAAAAAATAATCAAATATTACTAAAGTGTGTTTATTTATTGATGCATAAAAATTCTATGAATATATTTAAGGTTAAATAGATAATATCATTATCACAACTAAACCGTGTGATGCAATAAGCACTTACGTAGTAAAATGCATATGAATGAACAGTGTCCATTGTCAAGCAATGACGGAATATTTAGTCATTATTACGTATCCATTACTAAAATTATTACCTAACGACAATTGTTTTCATATTTACGAATAGTATTATCTAATATTACAATACTAAGAACACTTTACAATGATAAACTGCCGCACCCATCGTTTAATGGTTAACTATCACTTAACGACTCTGGGTGCTGACGTAGTATTTGCTATGTAATATTCTACAGGCGTTTTTTTGTACGTAACCCAAAAAATTGATATCGTTGATCTCACCCTCCATCGAGTAATATATTCGCATCAAAAAATGCTATTTGTCACGAACGAACGCGATCATAGATAGTTCCAGTTCCCAAAGCAATAAGACCCTCGAAAATATGGAACGTCCATAATTTTTTCCTTTATTTCCATCGATAAGAAGGGAAGGGTAAGGGCACGGAAGTACACGTAGTTCAAAAGCTCTCGGCCGCCGTGAGCAGGGCCCGGATATTTGTTCCTTGTCAGGCGCGGTACGTGTTCTCATTACCAGATACGGGCCGCGTATTGTTTGCTAACACCTATATGTGACTGATGTGAGGGTCTAAGGAAGTTTTCTTTCGCATTCACCCCTTTTGTTAGATAGAAATGACTTGTATTCAAGTGTTTGTTTCTAGGTCTAATTATTTAACAAGAAATGATTTTACTTATTTACTTTTTGCGTATTTAAGAAACAAAAGAAGTTAAATCAATTGCGTCAGCGTTTTAAATGATAATGATGCTGAATGAATAATTACAAGTATTTCGATTGAAACAATTTCATAATCGTAAGCTCATACTTAACTCTTAAATCCTTTTACGTTTGCAAAATAGAGAATTGAAGTAGTTTTAAGTGTTCTCTTTATAATGGAGTGAACAAACTCTATCGTATCATTTAAAATTTATCAAGTCACAAATGAAACGACTTGACTAAGAAAACAGTCTATCTACCTTGTTCATTTCTAGATATTTGTTCTAAACATTATCAGCATGAATATAATTGCATTAGATTCAGTGTACCTAGACTAACTGCACTAGGCCGATATGTGCACATCACTAAAAGTCGCCCTTAGTAACCATTTATCTTATCTGAGTGTTGAGAGTAAATTATTATTTGAATAATAGATACTGTACCAACTGCAAAAACGACTCGCTTCTTACAACACCAAAGGTTCGAGGGTCACATTTCGTTAAACCTTTAACACAACTGAAATAACATAAAATTTAATTTTAAATTCTTATCTTTAGGCCATTTGCAAAGAGGATTTTCCGTCGCAGATTAGCATAATTTAATGCCATCAAATTATATGAAACATTATGCATAAAGGGTTTGGATTGAAAGAATGAGGAGGCACTCAAAGTTATGAATATTAAGGTATCAGCCCATTTTAGAAGCAATATTGGAGTGCTTACAAATGAATAGTAGTAGGCACAGTCTCCTTGTTTTTGGTTGGATTTCAGCACTTTCTTTTCTATCCATCATGTCTTTCGCATCAAGTCTTCTTAGTAATGTCTTGTCATAACAAAAGTTGTAAAATCCCATCTTATTGATATAGGCATGAAAATAATGCTTACGTTATTTCTGTTCATTTATTTCCCAGATTCAGATAAAAGGGTCAAAGTGAAAAATGATAAATCAATATGCCTACATGGATATTCCAAGATTTTTATACCAGACAATACTTAGACATGATAGGCAGTACAAAATGACGGTAAATATAAAAGTGCTCCGAGTGCTAATCCGTGCTCAGAGCGCACTAACGCACGCCGAACGTGTCTAAAAGCGTTTAGATAAGCAATACGACACTGGCATAGATATTCCCGCATGGCGCTACTGTTACTAAATAACCGTGTAGTACTCGATAATACCAAGGCTTTCCACTTTCGGTGAGCTCGCAAACAAGCGTCCAACGTTGTGTTCAAACTTGTATGTAAACACATGAATTCATCGAATGCAGAAACACAGACCCAATTCTATTACAATTGATAAATAGCGGTTTGAAAATGTGTTATAAGAGGATATTGCTTTTTATTGAACCAACATTCTAATGAGTAAAATTATATGGTCGTTGTCAAGAACATTAATTGATACATGCTTCATAATAACGCAGGAATATTAATTCATCACATTTGTTTTATTTTTATGATTGTTGGGGGTTTATTTAAATTCTAGAAGGATCGTCACAATGATATTTATTTTATAAAACATATACAAATTCTGCATACATATCAAACTATAATATCAATAAAAGTTCTATACTGCACGAATGTGGATAAACATAAACCGTATTTAATATCCAATAACTCGTTAAGTAGCGAACACAATTCTTTCGTTTATAATTCGCCTCACAAACGTGTATTTGAGGAAAACAAGAGTTAACTGCCAATGAAAACTGCGATTGCAAGGTCTCGCAAGTGAGCGGCGGAATTTGTCCAAATGTCAATAACACATCGGACTTTTACGAATAAAACATTCCGATATATAAGCCAACTAAAACATATCATATTTTATGACGAGAATTATACACCATATTTAAAATATTGTTCGATTTACAATATGTAAATAACTAGGTAATGGATGAAGTAAATATTATACTTCAATTAGGCACGTTATAGAAATAGACAAACGCATTCCGTACAAAGTAGGTATATAAAAGACAACACAAAAACTCCTAGAAAGACGGGGGACCGTGCGTTTTACGGGTGGTCCGGTTACCTGCTTGGGGACGGATCGACGTCTACCCTTAGCATTGGTGTGAATTATTATTTATCATGTGGCAGTTTTCCATGGCCAAATACCCGAAGGAAACAATATCGCCAACTAACATAGATTCGAATCCCACGGTACACGTTAGCTATATAAATTGTATTCGAGTAATGAAGTGGGTCACACGATATATTTGCGTAGATAAGAGATAAAGGCAATATAGCGGCAGTCGTTTATTTCTGGTAGGGTTATGGCGTCTGCTATTCGTCGTTAACGTAATTTAAGGTCATCGAGGTCATAGATAAGAGGTTGTCAGACGATCCAGTTTTTGTATTAGATACATTGCGCCAATTACGCACTAGACGGTATATATCAATATATTTTCTTTGAAATAACAAAGGGCCCTTCTATAGAAAATGAACAAAGACTCAACTCTATTAACGAGAATAGCTAAAGTTAAATTTTAGAGCGAGTGACAACGCGTCTATAAAAATAAAAAGTTACCGAAACCTCGAAAAGAGTCGCCTCGAAATTTCTCTTGAAATAGAAAGATGTCCTTGGAAGTCGTCTTAAATATGGCTTTAAGAAAAAAAAAGCTCTATTTATGGGTGCATCCCTATACAAAAGAGTGTCATTGTTAGCAAGTTCCAAGGAAAAATATTGTGTAGTTTAAGGGTAAAATCTATTCGAGAAAATTATGTATTTGTAAGTAGCATGATATTATATCTACGTAGCTATAATATCTAAGACGTGTTAAACAATTCACAAACATTACTGAATCACCAAGTAAAGGACATTAAGCCTACTATATACGTCTTCCAGGTCACACGATTTGCATTTGACCTCCTGCGAGAGTCGTACTCCGCTATTAGCTAACATCGTAACAATTAATAAGCCTATACATTATGCTTATGCTGCAATTATATTGAAGGTTAAAAATCCACAACTACGTGCAAGTTAATTAACGTTATCGTACCGTGAATATCATTATAATAAATAATGTGTTCTTGAAAGAATCAAACGATAATAATTTGACGTACCTCGAGTGACGGGAAGCGTGGGGCGGCTTAACAACAGTTCCATGACACGACACACATGTAACTAACAGACACAGGGTGGAACAGATGTGGGAACGAAACAAAATAAGGCGATCACTATGCGAGTGTAACATATAAAGCGTCCGCGGCGGTGTTTACAAAGCCACGTGCTCGCAGCGACGCGCCGAAACCAACTGGGACGGACGATCTATTATAGCGGTGCGCGTGCACACGCCCGGCCCGCGGTCCATTTCCCCCACGCGACTTGCTCCGTTAGAATTTGTCCAACAAATAATATGCTTCTCTCATTTCCTTCGTGACTTTGTGTGCACTCTCTGCACATCGCAAAATGCTCACATCTGTATTAGGGTTGCCAGATGTTGCATTCTTAAATCTTGGGATATTTGTAGCAGTAGTCACCACGTGGTAGTTTCAAATGTCATACTAGGTAGGCTAAAGTCAAGTTCATTTGAATACGAAATAATAATACACATTCATGACTGACGTTCTGAAACATTTGTAGAAGTTACGTTTTATATTGTGCTTGATTTACGTCTTGCAGATCCATATTGTTTTTTTACATACTAGCTGTTGCTAGCGACTTCGTCCACGTGAACTTAAAAGATGGTAAAGAATATAACCTATGTTGCTCAGCAATAATGTAGCTTTTTAATGGTTAAAAATTTTGAAATCGACCCAGTAGTTTTTTAAGTTTTTCCAACATATACAAAAATCCAAAACTATCTAAAATATTGGTATAGACTGGTAGGTAACTAAGCATTCGATTATGATTCCTACAAAATATATTAAGTCATGAAAATTAAATGTCCGCAAAATAGACGAGTTAATTTTTAATGATTACTCTGGAAACATCAACAGCATTAAGTACTGGAATGTGTTCATATAACACGAAGTGTCACCCACATTCGCAAGTGTCGCGCAGCTAATGCGTACGAATGTCGCATCAGCACGTATCAGAAGATGGATCGAGAGTACCACGTGCAAACATACATCACAATCGTTCTACAATCCAGTTCCATTGTAATTCTCAGTTGACAGCTGACTTTGACCTAAATGGCAATTCCGCATATTAGCGCCGTATGGAATTTATTCTATCGTACTTAACATTAAAAATATGTGTACGAAACATGTGGTCAGCAATTACATATAGTTAGTTGTGTTCTCAATGTGTGGTTCAACAAGTCATCGATGTATAAACAGTTTAAACATAACCGGTTTAAATAAACTATGATACAGCGTTATCTTAAGTAACTACATCGTTTAAGTCTTGTACGTTATTGGTCTTTTAGGATAACTTGTTTGTGTAGGACCTTGAGAAAAGGAAATTAACTGGCTCTAATTTGGGTTTATACAGTTTTAAATAAAAATAGAGTAATAGGTCTTTACATTAAATACAATCATCCATTATTCTAGATTTAGTAATTGTGTCATAATTATCAAAAGTAATTTGGAATAGAATAAAAGGTTTTTTGGGTTTTCGTCATTTTATAAAATAATATAGTTACTACTTAGATAGATGTGATGATTAATGATAAGTTTTATTATTTAAGGCTTATGTTTAAATAATGACAATCGAAACAACAAAACAAGTAATTTTAAAAATACCATGTCGATTACCGCATGTTATTTATTTTGTGTCCACTTGACATTAACAAACTAAAGCTAACTGAACGGGTCATGTCAATAGACGATTATTTAATAAATATTTACGTAGTAGTTTAATAATCAATAATACGTACATAGATAAAGGTTATCCGTGCGAGTTAGTCGAAAAACATCGCATTATTAAAGCCTCAACAACGCACGCAAACATTTTATACACGGCAACTTTAAATATTTAGTACATAACGTAGTATATAGTAAATGCTATATATAGAGAACCCTTATAAATAATTATCATGCAAAACTTTAGGTAAATTAATGTTAAAAGAATTATACAAGCAATTATGTATATTTCAGTGGCTGTCATTATTATACGTTTGACGTAAAGCGTTAGACGATAATTATCTTGTTTATTAGGATATAATTATTCAGACAACATTTTAACAGCAATGATTTACACACACTCAAGCAAAATTCAATATATTTAAACCGAATTTATTAGAAACATGAACTTTATTTTTTAGAGAAACTATTATACCGGTTTCGTTTTTACACGTTCTAAACGTTATCAAAATAATAAATACGACGAATGAATAGTAGCACGAGTTAGATTTAATAAAATCAGCTGACGTACTAGATTAAGTAAGATATAACAAAAGAAATGTACAATGGTACAATCTCGACTCGCCAGGCGGCGCCTTAAAGATTAATAACGTCAGTACCGCGAACTAATGTTCCTTTTGTGATTAACTCATAGCTTATTTTTCTTGAGGGAAGCAGCGCTGGTTTAGGATAAACGGTAGGAGGGCACATGAGTAATCACCGCTAGCGTGTACGCTCTGCCCTGTGTAATTAACTAGTACGTTCAGTGCTTCATCAATATGTCAAAGGAATTATTTTGTCAAGTCTAGATTTATTATTTGTCAGGTAATGTGCACGCACTACAAAGCTCAATCTTGTGTACACAAGCACGCGCTTTTCACTTAATAATCTAACATTTGTACTATTATAGTTGTACTATGATCGGGGCTATTGAAGCGTGGTAGACATTACGTGTTTTTCTCTGCAATCGTGATGTGTGCCCGTTGCATCGCATCGCCGTTATTCAGCGGTACCGCGGCAGGTGTCGCGCACGTCGCCGTATTCTCGAAATCGCGTTTCCAATCTCCGCGCCTTCGAGTGCCACTTTCCCGTTACATGCATGGTGCCTGAATGTTTAGAGGTCGTAACGACTTGTTGCCCCGCTCCCGAACACGCTTCCATATTCGCATTCTGCTCGTAGCTTATTTTACTTGTTAAAGTTTCCGTCGAATCGTTCGAAATCGAAAACTACATTTCCTAAAGTTTTAACATTTGAATTTGTTAATATGTTGTTTGAAACAAGGCGATTGTTTGTGTTGCGTCAATATCGTTTCTTTTTAAACTAACATTTTATACAAGAAAACTTTAAACTGAATGTATTTGTTTCACTGCGGAAGGAGATTTATCCATAGCTATACATACAATCATCATACGTAAACCAGCTCACTCTACTCATGACAGAACATAACATATTCAGATACACGCGTTGATTTAACAACATACCTACCATTATATTGTATACTAGCTGTTGCTCGCGACTTCGCCCGCGTGAAATTAAAAAATATAGCCTATGTTACTCACAGATAAATTACCTTTCCAACGGTGAAAAAATTTTTAAAATCGACCCAGTAGTTTTTGAGTTATTTCAATACATACAAATCTTTCCTCTTTATAATATTAGTATAGATATATTGAAATTGTTAAATTAACACTTACATTCTAATCAATTAATTGGCATTTGCAGAAGTAATATAATTTCAAGGAATATGTCTATTTAACAAAGGAAGAATGATCGGAAACACATTTATTGTGGGATTCCACGGCCAGCACATTCACACAAATGTATATCTTTCCTTATGAAAAGAGTGAGATAACAATATTTCAGCAACACATGGTTAAACTCTCAATTGTTTTTGTATTCGGACTTACGACCTACAAAATATTTTTAACATAATGTAGAAGAAAACCTTGTAAGTCAGCCTCGGCGTTGGCCTATAGAATTTATAAGTTTGAGAATGGGCATAATCAGTCGGCTCAAGTTCGCGTCGTGACGTAGTAGCCAGTAGCCACCACCTACCGCTTCTCACCTTGAATATGAGCGAAACATTATTTACTTATTATCATAACTTTTTTGCTTCGCCAAAATGGTTTAACATGTTAAAATGTTTATAACAGTTTTGTAGATATTATTATCGTATATTTGTATGTATTACCGTGAGTATTCACTGTCCAAGAACTTTTGCTTTGTTTTTAATAAGAAAAGGGGATAAAAGATGAAACTGGAACATTAATATGATCATCAACTACGGTTCCATTGCTGGTCTTTTAGAAAGAGCTACACTTACTTCTTGAAGCAGACTTTTTGTCATCATAAACATTATATCAGCCCTCTATTTCTCTTAGAAAAACAAAAATAGAGATTTGTTTTTCTTTATTTTAATGTAAAATTTCTCGGTAATCAAATTAAAATTATCAAATTAATTTATACAAAATGTTAAACGAACGATGCTACCTTCTAAATTAGAACATTGCTCTGAAACGAAATGTTATCACAATTACGTGGTGCAAAGTTTAATTTCTCGACATAACATTTGTGGTTGATGAATCGGACATGTGGTAAATAGTGTGCTGTAGATAGATAATTAGATATAACGTCCGTAGAGGACGGATTTTTGAACTAAATTAATGAAAAAAAATATATTATCGACTAGATAACGAAAACATAAATGAAAAAGAAATAACTGTTTAAAACTAAAAGTCAAAGCTTAGTTTACTATACCATGTACTTTATGTATACCACTTTTGAATAAAAACATCTCAGAACAATATGTTGAAATTTTTCATCAATACAGTCAAAACTTACTTAGAATCTGCAGCTCGGATGACCAACATTTCATTAACTGCGGTGACAACTGGCGCATTAAACAGTCAGTCAGGTCTATAGAATGTCGCACTACTTACGGTCTACTGCACCAAGTTGTAACCCATTTTATATGAAAAGGGAGTTGTATTACCTGCAACAAAGACAAACATCGGATCAGTTGTTCGCGGACACGCACGCCTCTAATAACACAACGACCCATATAAAGCGCTAATAAATGCCTCTATACATTAATTACTGCTCAAACAATATACATTGCACGGATACATAAAGCGCGTGCATAGATATGATGCTAATACAATTTTATTCGCAAAACAGTAGAATAAAGGACACAAAACAAATCATGGAGGACTAGACATGGAGTATAATATTATAGTAACCAGAATTATAGAAAAAACATAGAAAAAAATAAACTGAGACGAGTATCACAAAGTAGATACAACAATCTTTTTAATACGAAGTTTAATTATTAAAGTTTCCTTTTTGCTACATTTTGCTAAAAATAATAAATTTTAATATTACAGCACGCTTCGAACGGCGTCTCGTAAATTAAAGTTCCATTTGACATCTAATTTTATCCTTTGGTGATTCAAGTGAAAATCTATGTTCGCTGTTCGGTCACGTCGTAATGGCATTTTATATGCAGGTACGGTACTTCGATTTCAATTATGCGCATCCGTAATATTCGTATTACCGAAGAGCATAACACTAATTAGTAACTACCGCCGCGCCCCTTGCCGCCCGCTACCTGTGCGCTTCGTTGGATTACAGCGAAACATTCGGTTTGATTTCCAAATATGTCGTTCCTCTCATCTCGATCGAAACGAATGAACGGAGATTTGCTCCTGTTGAATTGATTTCAAGCAAAGAAGTGATGTTTTGTATCTTTCTTGACAACATTGGATACAAGTATACATGACAGATGTGATTCCAGAATTCTCTACAAACACGTTTGTCGTTATTATTTTAGCAGTTTTCTCGTGTGTACGTGTAAAATATACGAATGGTAAGAGAATATCGTTGCGACATGAGAATGTTCAATTTTTATATCGCATCAGTCAGTTTTACGTGACTCAAATGTCTGGGGAGCGTATTATTACGTCACAGGCAAGGCTGTCTCGACGGGCGGGCTTCATGTAGAGAACACGGTCTAGATCATTGTATGGCAATATCGCCACTGTGAATACTGCTACAAGGCATCCGGCACATCTCACGCTGAGCAAATTTTATAGTGAAAATGTTTCTAAAACGAATACAAAATAAATATGTATCGCTCCGAGGTGGAAGTAAACAGCGTATTTATTTTAGCGGCCGATCCTCTGGCGTTCCGTAGGGATCGGGATTGTTATACTAACGCTGTCCACGTGTCCGTCTACCTGGTGCTTGTATCCCAAAAAGTTCGGGATTTACAATTATTGCTGTGGTTCTCTTTAGGTCGGCATAATGGATTCTCATTCGTAGAAACAATATTTAATTTTTAACGAATGGTAACGCAAAATAATGATGTCGAATTAAGCCCGGCATTTATGAAAGTAAAATTATTACGATTGTATTTTGTTAATGTATTTATTTTGTGAGCTTTTGAATTTAAGGATTTTAAAGATTACAACAAATTAATTTGCTAGTTTTCATTTCTATCTGAAATAAGAACAGCAGCCGCCGCGAGCATACTCAGAGATGTTTTAGACAAGATAAGTAAACTGTACAAGCGCAGTAAACCAACAAAAGAGACTTTCAGTATGGTTATAAACATCTTTATTTTTATTACAATTCTTATCTTTAAAATTGTTAAAGCACGGTTGATATTCTACAACGACTTTATACCCTCCATGTGGAGAGAATTAAAGCAATCGATATTAACTTTTCTGACACTAATTATGGGTAGAAATGCTATAAACTAAACCTAAAACTAATATTCTCGATTTTTAATGCATACAGTTCAGAACCGTCTAGAAGACAGCTGGTAGACAAAGTGGAATATAAAACTGTATACATCGATCTTAAAGGAGAGTGTAATTTAAAAAAATATCTTTTTGTAATATAGACTAGGATTATTCAATATCCTAAAATTGTTTTCATATTCTTTATAATGAAGGCCATTAACATCAACGTAAACGCCTTAATATTAATTACATTATAATTTAAATCAAACGAGTTTTGTCAGAAGGGGGTCAAGTTTGCGAGGTTTTAACGATGTCGAACGTTTTCGAGAACGTCCAGGCCGTCCAATTAGCCGCAGTCACAAAAATCGAGTGTCGTGACCGTTTGGGACGGACTGCGCACAAGTATTGATAATCTGAGGTGTATTGGGAAATCGCCTATAAAGGGAATCGAGTTCTGAATTAACAATCAATCGCCAGACCTCAAGACCTTGTAACCCGGTCGTTTCGAATGTACGATACGATAAGATGACGCAGCCAAGGTTTTCAATTTAGTTTATTTACCTCTTACACGTAATCTTTATCTAGGTAAAGAAAGATCCTTGATGCTAAGGAGGAGTATATTATGTGGTTAAATTTCACTGAATATATTATATTTTTTAACTAATTATAGCAATGAATATAAAAGAAAATGTGAAACTCCTAGATGCAATAGAGATCATTTCTAAATTAAATCTTTGCACTTTTTCATAAACCTTTTTTATTGACTTTAGAATAACACTTGATATACATAGCATAGAAATTACAAAAAGTGATCTTTATAGGTATGGCCTGCTCACACAAAGCATTTCTATGAGTGGCCAATACATGGTTCTTAATAATTTATTGATTTCATGCTCATTATGTACAATACACGAATGAGTTAATGATTACCGTCACTGATGACGTAGATTACCTTTAGTTCAAGTCAGACTTGTGTGGTCAGACGATAAGCAATGTACGTGACTGTATAAACATCTGTTATCGCTGTGCACACAAACACACTTTATTGCCGATAGCTCCATAACATGGTGATCCGTACATCAATTGATGGCGACAATTCCGTCCCTCGACTCCCAATACTATATTTCAACATGTAAAATAAAACACACAAGTAATGGGTCATCAGTGTCTCCGCCCATGATGATATTTAATCCAGCCGAAAAACGCAGCGGTCGGTTACTGTTTACATCACATGAAAATCAAAGTTTTATAAACATTTTATAACAAAAACGATCTGTTTGCGTTACGAATGATCGTATTAAATGTTTGTTTTCAATCTGTTTTTGCGGCAATGTTGTCGCCGCTTGTCCCATTTCACAGTCTAAGTTTAACCAAATGTGGTGAACAAATATTTGTTTTTTAGGCTTAATCTTTTCGCAAAGTCTAACGTATATGAATTTTGTCTTAATCCAATTGCAAAATGTATCCAGGGATCGGACATGTAAAATACGATTAAAATTGGATAACATTCGAGCTTACTGCATAAATGTTATTTAGATCGTTTGCGAAGGTCCTACACAGAATATCTACAGAGTTTAACTACGTCGTTATAAAACACAGGGAGGCTATAAACTGTGGAATCGTCTGTAATATCACTAACATAATAATTGTGTTTCATCTTAGAGTTAGAGCATCTCTTAAATTTTATTATTGAAATTAATGTTTAGTTTAAGTCTAGAAGACAATCAAAAATAACACATTAGAATATCTCAAGGTTATCTTAAGCGAATTATGAAAACGAGATTTTATTTGGAGTTCAAACTTCTTTCACTTTTGAATATGCCTAACCTCAGAGGTAAATTTGATGACGTAATTACGACGAAAACATCGTTTTTGGTTAATACAGAACATTGACCCTGTATGGTTAATTTAACGAAGGATTAAAATGAATTTTATTGCAAACAGTCCTCTCGTTGGGTGCTAAAAATAAATTGTATTTTAAGTAATGAAAGGGTTACTTTAATTGTGTTTAATTTCGGTATCTCTTTCACAAGGAGGGCTCGGTTGTAGGCACTGCAGTTTATTCGAGGGTCTAGGGAGACGGCGAATTCATGAAGATATTTCGGCAAATTGAACCTTTCAGTTTTAAAAGGGTGAGAGGTTTGATCTTTGACTTAAATTAAAGAATGTTTAATTAAATACAGCCTACAATTAACACGGCTATGCTATTAGGATTAATGGAAATATTGCGAGTACTTTGAGCGTTTGGATTTTATATTTAATCTTTGCAAACTTGAAAAAAATAATAATTAGGGAATTTATTTTAATGGTTGTAACAAATTCTTATTATTGAATATTTATATACACAAAAATAAATGTTTTTGTTTAAGTGTTAAGTAAAATTAAATGTTTAATTTTGTTACAAAAGTTATAAATTGAAACAAAACGACTACGGTTTTTCAATGGTTAACAAAAACCTTGTTATTTCGACGTGCTCGCGACTCCGTACCCTCTTGTGTATTTTTACGTGTTTTCGGTTTATTTGCCGTAAAATTAACATAAAAAGTGGCCGGACCTACGTCAAGATTGCAAAACATGGAACAGACAAGCAAAATGATAAAAAACGGTTAAAACCACGTTAATTGCTATGGTCGAGTATAGCTTCAGTTAATGGTATGGTTTATTTAAAGTAATTGCGATTACCTGATCGTTTTACGACTGGCTCTAAATGTCATTTTCATTTCATTAATTTCTTACTAATCAATATACATCAATATATGTGTAAAGTTATGATTTTTGTTTTTGCCCGCATACATACCTTCAGTATAAACCGAACAATTAAAACTGATATGTGTAGGCAAAATTAAAAATGTCATCTAAAATGTACAGCTCTCAGTTTTCCCATTCGCATTCTGAACTGCATGTGTGCCCGCGTTTTATACTTACTAAGATTATGTCAATCTAAACTATCCAAGTTGTCAATCACTCATTGAGTTTCCTGGTTAAATATCAGAAAAAAGTGTGATAATATCTATGACATTTAAGACAATAGAATCTCTGACCTTGACAATTAATGTCAACCACGTTAAATATAGTTGCCGCGAATAAAATACTCAATAACAATTTAATGAATCCCATCTTCTGTACTTAACAGTTCGATCGTGTGTTCGAAAAGAAGTAATTTGCAAAGAAATAATCTTCAATCTGTATGAAACATCAACACATGAGTCTCTCAAGAACACTGATTACTCGATTTGTCGGTTTTATGTTTTATAGCTTTCGTATTTGCGAACCAAAAACTCCAATATCGAAGTACTGATGTTAAAATTTCCTTAAATTACGAGGATCTTTAACAACATTGTTTCATAATTTTAAACTTCTCGTTAGAAATACAACTTACACTTTATGTTCAAAGTTTGTTCAAACCTTAGTTACAAAAATTGATTAAACTTGAGAATTTACTTGGCGGAGAAATGTGATTTGTCAAGATAAGACGAGACATTCCCAAACAGTATCTAACTGTATCCTGGTAATAAATACATTCAAGGAAATAGAAATAAAATGCTTTTTGTAAGTATCTTACTAGAAAAAGCAATTGCAGAATATGTTTAACGAAGGATTTCGTCATTTGGACGAAATTCAACCAATTTTTTTATCGTACGAATTTTATCAAATTTATCGTACCAATTTTGTTGTTAGAGTACAAAATTAGTTTTCCCAACAAAATGAGTGAAATGTGTTTGTTTAGGCAAGTACAAATGTACACATAATAGAGACGTGTAGCAGTAACGTCGAAACAAATTAAGTGAATCACAAGACGAATGTCTAGTTAGGAGCAAGTCCATCAGCCGGCTGCGGCGGCCGGCGCAGTCCGTGCGCCGCGTCGAGAGCGTAAAGATACAGCGCCTGTGATTAATCACGCGGGAGGACGACGATAAGAGGGGCGGGAGGCGCTACCCACAGCTGATCGCACCTACATTTAATGCTTAGGGTATTCCGGTACGCAGACTAACGCCCGTATTTCGAGCTTCTATTCCAAGGCGGAGGTGACGAGCGTACGTCTCGGCGCCGAGCCTCGATAATCAAGAGCCTCGTTATTAACACAAGACCTCAGCTGTCGATGACACTTTGATGACACTAAGTGTTCACTTCAGTTCTTGCGGCGCGCCACCGAAACGCTTCAACAGCCATCTGTGTACACTCCGTCGGAGAGTGCGCGCGCACGGCGATCGATATCCTCGGCTGCGTCGGCTACAACACGCGAACTCTACTTCGAATTCGTGGGCTCATTTCTCTAATACAATAAATCATAATGTAACAAAAACCTAAGCGGAAACAAATAAAATCAATCGAAAACCCGAATCGGTTCTGGTTCGCGAACAAATACCGACGTACACTAGATACGAGATACGTGCGGCCGACGCAACTTACTCACAACTATGGAGTAAAAGTTTTACGTAGTTCGCAGGGGTGACGCTGCTTAGCGCGCTTTGGTGCAGTATGAGAAGTGAGGGCACTTATAACGTAGTTATATCGCTGTTCAAATCGATAGCCCTACTTAGTGCGAGCTAGTTGGCTACGGCGCTACACCGAGACCGTTTATGCTGTGTCGTCTATACTTTTAATAACTTTGCGTGCTAAACTTCGCCGCTTATCGCAGCGACTTTGTATTTCAGTGATAGTCACGCATGCCTTCGAACGGGTTTACATTGTCAATAAAGAAAAACTTGCTGCATATTTTATCTACAAAAACTATCATAATAATAAGATTAGCTTCATACCCGTCGTGTCTTCGCCATTTTCGAGAGAATTTTTCGACAGGAAAATTTACATAAAGTTCGCCCCCTTTCAAATATTTTCAAAAACTTTTTTGAAGCACTCGCTGTCAAGATAGAAATAAATCACCAAACTTTTTCTTCTAACTCCAATATTTTTCGAATTGAGCGATGAAGAGTTTGTAACGGACGTCTGCTATAGATACTTGTTAGTACGAATGACTGAACAAAAGTTTTAATAACTTAATAAATTTACATTTCATCCATAAAATATACAGAAAAATTATAAACAAAAAAATGAACCGGAATGAAAATAATAACTGTTCCAATTAAGGAGTTGGGCTTATGATTGCTTAAAAAAATTGTAAATGATATTGTAAAACTTATGACAGAAAAGACGGTAACACAGTTTTAAGGTCAAAATTCAAACGTTTATTAGATACTAGCTCTCGCCCGCGACTCCGTCCGAGTGGAATAAAAAAAACAAAAGTGAGTAGCCTATATGTTCTTCCAGACTATCCTCTACGTCTGTGCCAAATTCAATCGAGATCCGTTCATCGCTTTAGGCTATAAACTCTAACATCCATCCATCCATTTATCCATCTAAACTTTCGCATTTATAATATTAGTAAGAAGTAAGATTGGTCTTTACCGTGTATGTTATTTATAGCACCTGAAAGCTTATTAAATAAATCAGTTTAAAACGTGACAATTTATTTATATTGAAGATATCACACATTGCGACAGCTTTATGCTAAAGTTCTCTTTAAACACTGTCATTATTAACTTCAAATAATACGTTTAAATTGCATATAAAATGATGATATAAAACGCTTACGCGGCCTCAAACGATCTGAGCAATTCGAAATATGGATGCTGTTCGCATTTTTAAACAAACTTTTGTATTTCTACGAGTTATTTTATCCCATTAAATGCTTATCTTTGCATCGCTTCAGTGAAACGGAATATTATTTTAACAATGCAAAATTTTAAAGAATTTATTGAACGCAAAGAGAGGTTTTAAGCAGTTAAAGCGATTCTTTTTTTAATAAAAGAGGTATACGTAACTTTTTAAGGGAGAAAATTACTAAATTCTATTCTGCTCAAATTACAGAGATACATTAAAAATATACATTAGTTGAGATTCTTATGGGTGTCCAAGGAAAAAGTTTAGTGCACGCAACATGACTACTAAATGTGATACATTCAAAGTACTGCTAAGAAAAGCTAGAACTTTCCTACTTATAAAATACAACAAAGGAGTTCTTGATTACTTTGAATTCTTAACTTTGAACTTAGTCATAAAAAGAGAATTTCCTGTAGCCTTTGTTGCATGCATTACTGCCGTACAAAAGTTTGCGTTCAAGAGAAATTGTTACAAGAACTGTCCTCAAATGTTCGCAATGGTAATGAAGTGGGAATCGATGGGGGGTATATTACGTAAAGTGAAAAGTGTTGTTCTAGGATGAAAAAGCAGGGTTGTCAATACGGGAGGGAAGGGGTATTGTGTCGGCAGCGACTGTGCATTGGGCTGCCGTCGCGGCGCTCGTAGGCAACAATAGCGAAGTGCTCGCGAGCGTCATAATGACACGGGTGGGCGTCGCGGGTTCATTGAACGCTATTGTGAATCTCTAGGTAGGCCGTGCATTATGCCCTAGCTTACCTTGTTCCTTGCTCAGTGCTTCGCTAGTGTTTTGTGTGACGCATAAAGGTCTTGAATTTTGAAATAGATACTGCGTGCCTTTGCATATTGTTACAACTCGGTAAAAGTTTTTCTCTTATTAATAACCAGTTTCTGAGATATCATCATCAAAGTCTAAAATACTTACTTTTACTTAAGTATCATTCATACTAAAAATGATTCAGTTATGAGTTGGAGACCGTATGAGATCAATATTTTGTGTGAATCACAAAAAAAAGTCCGAGTAGAAATGTTCTTAGTTGGGGAGCACGATGTCGTGTTTCCGACGCACACGTGTTATCGCAGTTAAATATAACTGCTAGTTCAACGCACGAGGGGCGAGCGGCACGGCTAACCCACAACGAGCGTGCCTCACAATTTTGTACACAGTTTCATTTTCCACATAATAGTTCTAGCAAACAAACTAACAAATAGCTGTACGCATTCAGTGCGTACGCAGCTTGACTAATGACTACAATAATAAGGCGGTTAGTATGTAACTCCGCTTCCCGGTGTTATATAAGATAAACAAGTCACCGCCGTAGTTGTTAATAAATTCTACTTTACTAAACATATTTAAAATAGTAAGGAGTTCCCAAGATCAGGATTGTCGTCCGCATGGTTCTTGGAAATTGCATCCTGGCCAGATCCATAGACAAGTACATACGCAATACTAGCAAGTTATATTGCCATGTGAAGGTCATTACCAACATAAATTGTTCGTGCGTCGTGTGTAACAAATTGGCGATTGGTATCGCTTCGGCCCCAGCTTAAGCTAAATGTACTTACTTTTTACATAACGATAGGCATCGATGAAAATGGCGGCTTCGTTTCGATCGATGCATGTTAATCGAACTAAGCCGCCCATATCGCATATCCGCACGTGACATTAGAAATGACGTGTGTAGAGTACCATTATTGACTAAGTTGCACTAGAGTACCTCAAAAAGTGGGCAAAATTACAAGCCATTGTTTATTTGCCACCAACAGGCGAGAACCTTTCTAAACGTTCCGTTTTGCCAGCGATGAAAACTGTCTGTGGCTGCAACAAAATACTCGCTTATTTTACAGAAGAACGAATAAACAACAGAGCCACTAATGAAGGCACGGCAGTCGCCACGTTGAAAAATTAAACTTCCATTTATTAAACATCTCGTCGCGTAAAAATCTTTATCCTCCAGATTTTTTTAGCTGTTGCCCATAGGGATTCGATTACGTTAATCCTACCGAAAAAGTATCAAGTTTAACAAGGTATTTGTTGAACATTCGAAGGAAACTTTTGGTGGAGATTTCGAATTCATGATACGTCAACTTTTTATTTATTCTGCGTGTCTAGCGAAGTTACAATACTGAGCGAGGAACTTTTGATGTCTGACGACGAAGATCGTTGGATACAACAGTTTTGTTAAACATTTTAGTAGAAATTGTTCGTTTACTAAATGCTCGTAGTTTAGTGCGCTCATGGTCAAACATCGACTTGAAAGTTTTCTATGTCACGCAACCGCTTGCGATAACATCCAGTTCAAAGCTTCTAACTACATTACGTAATTTCTCAATTCGTTATTCATTTATAGTAATTTACATTCGACATCGTTTACAAGCCTAACGAGTTGCACAGAGTTATAAAAAACTCAAATGTATATTCAAATAATTATAATTATTTGTATACAGTGCGATACTAATTCAAATGTTATGGAATGACCTTAAGGTAAAAACGAAAGAAATACCTACCATATAGGAGATAAAACTGTATTAAATTTATATCTGAGCTTTATAACAATTTTTATTACAAAACACATTACGTTTTGAACACAAAATAAGAATCTTTCTTTCAAAAATTGTCAATCAATCTACTGTTATGTGTATTTCATATTAAAGACAAGCATAGTAATGAGTAACGCGGTTTAAAATTCATTTAACGTAATCCTCGCCATTAGTATTCTGCAAATTAATATTATTCACGGTGTAGGCGTTGCCGGAGAGCATGGAATAGGTTCTTAGAAGCTTTACATATTTCCGAGGAGATTCGGGCGCTAAAGGTCGTAAGCGTAATCGTGTACGACGAAGCGTGAACTTCTTACGATCTTAAACGGCGTATCCCTAATTCGCGGTTTATAACGTTTGTTTAATGGCGCCAAAATCTGAATACGTGGTGCTAAGGATACACTTAAAATAATTCTGTTATCTCATCCAAAGTGATTACGCTAAAATTATCAGACTGACATTGTTGGTTAGACGAGTTACTTCTTCTAAATAATTATGCATAAAATATTCGAGTTCCAAATTATTTTAAACTTAACCTTTGCAACTAAAAGTCCGCAGATACAAAACACAACAAACAAAACTTTGAACAAATGTCGATATTTATTTAAGGCGGTACGCATGCGTCTGAATGTGAGCGAAAAAATAATTTTGCTAGCATTTAAACCAATTTAGGAGTTGAGTCAGAATTATTAATCATCATTTGGTTTAAACCGGTATCATAAAATAAAATATGACGATGGTTTGATATCAAACGCCTATAGGGAAGATTTTTCCGTCCTATACTACAGTCAGCTTCGAAGATATGACCCATCTAATATTTCATCATGTTACGCAAAGATACTTGCGAGATTAACGATGTACAATTAGTTTATGGAGAACAGCGGGTGGTTTTTTGCTGATTAACGAAGCAGACAAAGAGATTCGGCATGACCTTGTGGCGGCGTGTGCCGGTGAGACTGACGATCGCGGAAGCACCTAACGAACTACCGCCTACGAGCTTCACGAATCAGGTACGTAAATGATGCGGTCTTAGTATAAAGCCTTACGATTACGACCGAATTTTTTTACCACCTTTTCTTCTTCGATTTATGTTTTTACGTTTATATTCGACGGAATGTCGATGTGCTGAAACAAAGAGGCGGTAAATTTTTACTACCGTAGACGTTGTTGGGGCATAAAAATCTTAATTTCAGATTTGATTTTTAAAATTTACATTCGCAAATATTGAAAGAGATCTACAACTTTTGAATAGATAGTTTCTGCGGGATAAGTAAAACATTGTAAACATTATTTTTAAATGAAAGACATTTTACTGTTGATACGCAGTATTTATGTTTTACATAACTAAACAACATGTATACTTAGCTCAGGGGAATTAAGATAAAGTGACTTTTTCTTCGTAATTGGGACCAGTTGCGAGAGTTGGCCTGCAGTAAAACTTTGTTAGTTCAAGAGAAAGCTGCCGCTCATTCTCTTGTTTACTTATTACCTCTGACGATTTTTACGATACCCTTGAGAGGGGTTTGATGGAACATCTTATTATACGCCCAACATCGCGCTTGTAACACCCATTATTTTAGTGTAAACAAATCTCTTATATTTTTACTTCTCAGAAAATCATACATATTCCTATTCAAGTCGAATGACAAAACTTTTTATGAGTCCAAATAAGACACAAGTTTGCATTCTACCCAATCGACTAATAGTGTAAAACTACAATTATGAAGTATATGTGTCATGTAGCTATTTCTGTCTTAAAAACTCATCCTCAATATTCAGTATGCATCCTACGAGAAACTTTTTAGTGGTCTAGTCCAGTTTCCATTTATATAGTTACGGCTGCATCCCAGTACGCTAAACAACTAACAAATTGTCCGTAATAGGTCTACAGCATCAATTAAACAATTAGCGAGAGATCGCCGAAGTTCGTCAACTCGCCTAAACAATTCAGTTAATAATTAACGAACGTGTGCTGACGTCCTAATTGTGGGAATCTACCGCAACCTGTACATGAGCGCGAATCCCTCTAAAACTTTTGTGGTTTAATTAAAAAATAATCGAATCAAAGTAATTTATATCGCAAATTATCCAACTAAATTTTAATTAACATTTTGTGTCGAATGCTGATGAATAATTTGTTGTAGATTAATTAAGACTATTATTATCGAATCCGATACTAACTAGACAGTTTGGATTTCGTATGAAAAATCACGTAAATAAATGTGTAACTTACAGTAAGGCCAAAGAATTAAAAGTGACACATTCATCGTTAACAATAATATAATAGAAATAATTTAAACGCATTGTTATAATATTAACATTGTAATACAGTCATAGTCTGAATTGGAGATAAGGTTTATTATGTTTATAATGCGATATTGTACACATCTATAGCTTAAAAACTTGGTACAACTTGTATGTACATAGATTCCTCTACTTCGATTTTAGTAGATACCAACGTGAAATAGCAGTTGAGGACTTCGATTTTGTTCAATCGTATCACGTACGCTCCAGCGCTATGAAATTAACCACAAACACAACTTACAAACATAAAGGATTTTAACGCTTGTAAAATCACACTTTGTTTCTAAAACTTGATGGCAGTGTGAAAAGTATTAGTGTGAAATATTCGTGGAGCATTCGCAGCAACCTTAAACTTGGCGAGCGCGATTAAATCCACTTTTATCGCGACCTCATCCGTTTCACGGTACGTGTTTTACAATGTTTTACTAACTTTTAGCGAATTACATTTTAGTGCGTCGGATTTAGAGAATTTCCCGACCCGCGTCAAGAGTAATTGCTTTACCCAAATTATGGACCAGTTCACTAAAACGACACGCCACAATATTAACCAGGGTCTAACTAGTTTAATCATATTATTTTTATGTGTTAGCCCAAACCTGTACTAGGGATTTTAACGTAATATTTTATGCTAAAACAATAATTTTACGCCTAATAAAAACTGTACTATTGTAGTAACTTAGTGAACGATTTCAAATTTAGATCTGTGAGTTCAATACACTTATTTTAATTATGTTTCGAACTTTTGAGATACGAGCCTTATACCTACTAGTTGAGAGGATTAAACAAGAAGCTTTGCTAATACTGGCTTCGCTGGCTGGGCCACTTGATGAGAATGGGGGAGGATCGTGGAGCCAAAAAAGCGTATTTCGGAATACGGATTGGCCGCCGACCAGTCGGCCGGCCCAGATACCGCTAGCGAAACGCCGTAGAGCTGGACCTGCGCGAGCTACAGTCGATCGACTGGCAGGCGACGACGCAGGACAGACGACGCTGGCGCTCTCTCGTGTCGGAGGCCAAGACCCACTTTGGGTCGCTGCGCCAACGCAGTAAGTAAGTTTGCTAATACTGAATGTTCGTTCTATGCTCATGAGCTGTTAAATAATAATAGTGTCACACAACTGCATACTTCTAGAGATCAGATTTGCATTCAACTAAGGTCCATTGTGGTATTTCCACGCTGTGTTTGAAGTAATAATTGCTATTACATATATCTACATAAGATGGTGTACATTGTAAACGATTATACCTGTATTGTGTATAATACCATTGTGATTTGAAAGGCGCGTTGAGTCATGTTCTTGTTATGACTGCCTCCCAATTGGTAATCGATTCTTAGAATTAATTAATCATCAGCAGATAATACTTATAATCAAATAGATCCAGTACTTTATTCTCTGGCACAGACAAGAATTCATATTATAATCAGAAAAAACAAAGATACCACAGTTTAAAATCCTATTGTATTGCTAAATAAAGGCTACAGGAATATAACTTTTAATCAAGAGCGATATCTTAGTTTGTAATCGTCACTTTTCGTAACGCGAACCGCAAAGAATCATGATAGATTTGTAATACTAGCATATTAATATGCCATCGATCTAGCTTTCATAAGTATTGCAAGCTATACAAGGAACATATTGCCAGTCTCATAAATATACCATTAGCTCGTGAATAAACATAGTGGAAATTGCACAGCTCTCGATCCTTGTCGAGGTGCGCGAGTAAAACGATAGCAGTCGCCTTTTTAATTCCCCGAGCTGCCTTATTTACGTTTAGCGTAATTTCCTTACACTTTGAAATGAGGCATCGGAAAATATATGGCAAGTTGCGCATGCTGTTTGCCCGTTGTCAATTTAATACGTGTACAAATAATTTCAGACCGGATAGCCGGCGACGCGACGGTTCGACGAACTGTAAATATGAACTGCATTTCTTGTATCAACAACATCGCCCTCGTGTCTTTAATCAACCCATTCTATTTTACACACTCTATACTACAATATTTTTAAGCGTAATTCATGATTTACTAATATTTAATAGACATTTAAAAGAACGACCCCAGTTTATAAAGGATCTAAGATTGTATTGCGTTTCAACTTGATAGTAATATCATTCTACAAAAACAGACGAGGGAATCTATGATCAACTTTATGTACGAAAAAATCGAGAGAAAGTATTTTAGATTACTGACTTCCTCGTTCAAAGCTATACTTAACTCCCCCTATCCAACTTGCTAATCTCGAGTCAAGCTGCTATTACATAAAGCTACCAGGCTAACGCTAGCCTAATCAATCTGCAGTGAAACATGCTTAGTGTTACTGTGCCTTTATAAAATGTGTATGATGTGCTAAAAATGAAGAAGGCTAAATGAATGGTAATATTTAAAATTAAAACGGTTATCAAATAACGATAACAAATGTTATATGTAAATAATAACAGTACGTTACGTTATCTTATGACAATAGTCGTTCGTCATGTTAATGAGTTATTCTATTTATTTCCAACAAAGGTCGATAACTAAAGAGCTTGTGAGACTAGTTTTTGATTGCAAGTATAATGCTATCGATCATTATGACGTTGAAAAATACAATAGCAGTAAGACTACAGCTATAAGGATATGACAATAACTATTATTACATTTCAAAAGATGTATCAGAATAATTTATCAGGCTATAAGTCATGGTTCGCGCCTGTATTATTAAATATAACACAGGAATAAACTGGTGTAACGGAAATGACACGTGAAATGGCCGCATCGTACATTGCGGCCAGTTTTAACTGTGAATTACGGTCGCTATGAAGTCGTAAGGTAGTGTACAGTGTGATGTTGCCGGCATAAATTTGTCGGACTTTATCGGAAAGTATCGCGGCCGACGAGCGTACAGTCCGTTGCACATCATACGACGTGCTCGGGAAAGTATAGGTCTTAACACTGGGGCATAAGGCATAGGCATGTAACATGCGGCCGACCGTACATTAGAAGTGGGAGTGAGGCAAAGTGGTCGGACGTGGGTATTCAGAGGCGCTGCGGGCCGAGTGGCCCTCCGGCACTCCAAAGCACTCGCGGCATGTTTACACGCTAGCGTTCGTACACTGAACTCGGCGAGATAAAATGTTGCTGCTTCGAGGAAACGGAACGGACGTGGATCTTTTAGGCGCTTAATGGAAACGGCGGATGCATTCAGAAAATTCAGAGACTGATGCTAAAAGCGCGAGTGCCCGATTAGAGTGTCTTTATTTCATGACCTATGAAATAAACAAACCTATTTAGACAGTAAATTCATACTGTTAATTTAAACTTAAAAAATAAAAGGAATTCGTTAACTAGACTCATAAAGAAAAAATAAATTACTTTCTAATAAAGTTTTCATTTTGTATTAAAAGTGAATCGTATACTTATTTGTACGTTATTAATTTGCTCTTAAAATGTATTAAAATTACATGAAGATACTTTGATTAGTTATTTCATTGAAACGGTACGAATTACTTAACGAGAAACCTTCAATTAAGTTATAAGTAACTTAAGAATATTCTTTCTTGGAAATGTTTCGTTTATAGATGAAATAAATCGTCCTTCACTTATATACGTTTGTTAGGTCAATATTGGGTACCTATACCTATGGTTATACTGATTGCTAATCTGCACAAATGCATATGAGTAAAGTGCCGTAATGGAAACCCAAAGACAAAGGGGAATCACAAAGTAAATGCTAGTATTTCAATCCGTTATCCAACGAATGGAACATAGAAAGGTACCTACCGTCTGCTGTCGAGCAAGTGCCATATCTCCCTTACGTTGCTCTGTAGCGGTCTAGACAACTCTACGGGGAATCGAGACAGATTGTCATTGTTCAACAGACAAGTTAAAAGCTAAAACTATTGGCTAGCTTTTGTATTAACTAAATCGCATATGTTGGTTATTTCTTTTAATTTAAAGATAACATTGGTTACTGTAGATTGTCGAACAAATACCGAATATGTGTAATGTCAACTTTGGTAAAACTGTTAGACTTATTTCTAACAAATACATACTGAAGAATTAACGGGAAATAGGGACTTTCAGTTAATATTACACTCAGTAACAGACGGCGTGTAATTAGGACGAAAGTTATAATCAAGTTAGAAACTCATCACAAGCTATTATTGATACTATTTTCATAAACATGCAAAGCAATACTCATTTTATATGAAAGAATATGGGTTATATTGCAGTATTTCTTCGTTGCTAACATTAAGCACTTAGAATATGTTATTGGATGACGTTACCATTTCGACAGGCGTAGGCAAATGCTTTGTTTCGTTGAGTCCGATGCGACCGGGAATGGAACGTCGCAAAAGGAATTAGTTCCCTCAGACCGGTCAGATCTCTGCAGTCACTGAGTAGGAATTTGTTACTCAAACATGGATACTATATTCAACTTCATTATGCATTTCCGCTATGGTCGTAGGAAACGTGTCTATTTTAATTGTCTAATTAAGAAACTGTATCGTGTTGTTGAAGGGAAATTTAGTCATTCAATTTCCTAAAATTCATCATGACTGTACTAAGCTTAATAAGATAATATAAGACCAAGTCATAGATATTAATCATCATTTTACGTAATGGGTCTCAGTGTTAAAATTTAGTAGAAAGAAAATATGTAATCTAAGTATATGTATGGATGCAACATAGCCGGAAAAAAATAGAAAAACAATTAAATAACTCGCCAAACGTGTCGCCTCCAAAGCGAAAAATAAAGACCCTGCAAATCTGAAGTTTTACTCCAAGCTAACATTAAAACACATTTTGTAATGAAATTAAGTCAGTTGCCTGTGAGGTTCAGGATTTATACAATTAACAGTTAAAATTTTGCCCATTCAAAATTACAGCGCGTGAAAATTTAAAAAGCTTGATAAAATTAAAGGATTTAACGTTGTTCCATTAGGCGTGTACTCGTAATTTCTGTATGGATTGCCGCTCGCATCTCCAATTCCGAAGCGAGGTCGAGACGTGAACAACGCGGGTGGTACGCTCCGCTGAATATAAACATTGGCTGTAACATCACCACTAAACGTCGAGCGCTACTCATGCCTTATATTTCAAACATATATAAGCATACAGAGGTACGAGTGACCCTAAAATGTTAGCCGCGTTACACTAAATATAACATTCATAGCGCAATATCATTGTTATTGTTTTGTTTATTGTAGCTGAATATTTAATGCGGTGTGCAAATAGAAACTTGTGTAGCTAACTCTGGATCATGATTCATAAGTTAAGGGCGCTGGAGAAATAACTTTAGCCGTAGATTAAACGACGCCTAACTCGATTATCATAGCGAACTTTACTTACATAATCTTTGAACCTAAGTCTCACCAAATGAACATAAAGTACTATTTGAATACTTTTTGACTTAAAGCGAAAATACGGTCACCATAATAAACGTACGTAAAATAAAACGTTGGTTTACTTTTTTTCTACGTAGCAAGATGTGTGAAAGACGCGCAATTTAATATTGTTATCACTTAACGTAAAAATCTTTCTTTTACGAAAAATCCAAATATATTTTAGTCCAATACATCGACGAAATAGGGTCGTTTACACATAAGCTAGTTATTGTCTAGACACTATCGATCACACCTGTATGTAAACGTAGTATAATTTAGGTGTCTAGTTACATCCGATTCAATGGATAGAGTATCGACTTGTTATTTTTTTTATTCGGACGATGTCGCGTTTTTACAAATAGTTGTCAAATTAAATTAAACCTGCTCATTTCGCA
>LD688935.1:1397395-1409611 GCA_003118335.3 Papilio memnon
TCATTATTTCGTTAGATATTATCTTGCTAATATTATAAATGCGAAAGTTTGGATAGATGGATGGATGTTTGTTAAAGTTTGTAGCCTAAACCGCTGAACAGATCTGGATGAAATTTGGCATAGGTGTAGAGTATAGTCTGTAAGAACACATAGGCTATTTGCTTTTGTTTTTTATTAATACCATGCGGACGGAGTCGCGGGCGAAAACTAGTTTAGAGTAAAGTATGATAGCCGTTCAGATTTAAGTTAACATTTTAGTATTCAAATCTCCTAAAATATATTCATGGACGTTAACATTTGGAAAAGCGTTTTTCTTTTTTGTTTAAAAAATCAAACTGCCGATTTAAAATTAAAATAGGAATACCTGTGCTGTATTAAGGCTAATTGTTTTATTGTTCTTGGTTGCGGTAAGCGATTAGTGTCACTATCATTGTGTTAATACGGAGTGTTCAGTATTTAATAGCCTACGCCCAGTTGTCAGATCGAAACAATAACTCTTTCCGAGGAATACAACCAAGGTCTAGATGCTAAACGGTTCGTGAGACACGCTAATGATCCATTTATACACGAAATCAGTCGCCAATACTCACCAACTCGGTTAAAGCAAAAATAAAAACTTCTACCTTCGCTTAACTCTCAGAGTGTTTTGAATTCCCTTTAGAAATAAATATACTGTTTCACTAGGGAATACGTATTTCATCAACGTTTAGCTAAGAGAAAATTAATTAGAAGTTTAATAGACTATTTGAAATAAATATTTAAATAATATACAGTAGGTAAAAAACCTTGGCTTTTTTTTACTAATGCTACGGACATCTGGATTGTTTATGTAATTCATATTACGTATGAGGGAAATAATTCAATTTCATATGATGGATTTGAACGATTGTGTATGTTATACAATTCCGTACAAGGGTTTATCCTTAAGGAAATGGGACACTAGATTGCGTCGTAGAGGAACATATATAAAAAACGATTTGCGGTAAGTTCAACCGAATGACATGTCGGTAACTGTCGATTGTGTATCTGATGTATCGCTACCTTGATATTAGGATTGTGTCAGTCGTTCAGGACCCTCTTTCCTTTCGACATGTTTGGGGGTTCGCGAAAAATATCTTTTATTTTGACAAAATTTTCGAGATCGCTGTGAGAGGCGTTCGTTTGACATGTTGTTTTCGTTTGGTATAAATACAATGCCACGGAAAAATTGACTTTTGTATGCCAACTCATTACGTTACTTTATACAACAATAGCAACCGAGCTATATAAAACAAAATGCCCACCCACTATGATTTATATGTATAGGAAAAATGTGAAGCCCTGAAAATTTATTATTTTAACAATTTGGACCAAGACATTACTTTATTTTAATCTTTTTAAAGGTTATTTTCTCTCAAATAACCTAAAAGCAAACTATCTGAAAACGAAGAAAAATTAAAGTGAAATAAAAGTAAGCATTTGTTTGCGTAACATTATTGTTCAAGACACAACGCTGCAGTGGCACAAGGTGAAATTCGGTGCGAGTGAGCGGTTCGAGGATGTCTTTGAACCAACGAACCTTGGTCGCATGTCCTGACGAGGATAAAGTGTCTTACAAACCATTTATTTTCAAACTGCAACGCCGACAAAATGAATTATCTTGAAAGAATAAATGTTTTACTATATTCATAAAATTTTATGAAACCTTAGCCAGTTAAAGTAACTCTCCTTTGTTTTCAAATTTTTATAAACAAAAGGGTTATTTGTTTTATACCATAGTGATAAATTATAAGAATAACTAAGAAGATAGTAATAGAGAATTTGCAAATTAGATATTTTACTATCGTCATTGTAAGAAGCTGTAGATCTTCTCTTTTAGAGTATTTATAACGGTTACGATGTAAAATACCTTTTTAAGCAATAACGGATAGACGAGATCGGGAAATATGATTGTTTTACTACGATAAATACGTCCTATTGCTTTGTAATTATTACGTCTATGAAAATTATTGCTAACAACTACTACAATCATTACTGAAACTCACTTCAATATGTAGTAAATTAAAATTTGCACGTATTTATATTACAATCTGGGATGTTTCACTGATATATTAAGTCATCTTCAACAATATTCGAGGTTTATTACAAAAAATGTTGGGTTCACAACCTCGGAGTCGACCGTATCTACTAAAATAAATGGCAGGCTCATTCCGCTAATAGCTCAGTCGTAACTAGGTGAAGCTAGTGACAGGGACAGACTAAGAATGTGTCTGACTGATGGCATTGACTGTCACTCAGGTTAACATTTCACATTAACACTATCGTAATGTTAAATACACTTATTTAGCATGCATGTACAAATTACAATTTTTTTTCAGCAGAATCATAAATAAGTCACCAATACAAACTGCACCTTCCAGAGAACTCAAGAAATACCTATCAAATGATTGAAAGGTTGGGTGATCATTCGAAACGCCTTGAAAACTGTTGGTCGCATTACCAAAGTCCGCATAGAGCACAAGCACTCACTTGCCAGACGACTGGCTTCAATCTGAAAATTGGTGCGCCAATATTTCCTTACTTTATATTAGAAAGCACTTCTCATCAATTTACTTCAAGTTTTCTTAAAGGAAATTTTTAGTCCGTATTTAATTTGCGGTAACCAAAAAATATACTAAAAGTGTAGAAAAATAACTAGTAAATAAAGGTCTAAACTTATTTTAAGTTTAAGTCGGTTTATCCTATATGTAATAAACGTTAATAACAGTGGGTCAAGATAATTTGACTGAATTGATAAATCTACACGTCATCAGAGAGCAGGCACGTAAACTCGAGATCGTGTCGAAAGTTTTCGGCAAATGTAGTTTTTCGCCTACGAACCGAAATCGTCCTCAGCGTAGGATGCATACATAAACTACAAATTGGGCGTTTACTGAGGTCACTCGTCCGTGTTCATCGGACAGAAAGACTCGGTAATGAATCCGAGAGAAGCTCGGTACATTGCCTTACGAAATGTCGACGGCAATTTGGTTATTGCATAAGGATAATTAAATAAAAGCTTTCTGCAACATGCTTACTAATATGGTAAAGAAGACACTCGTAAAAAATATTGTAAATAATAAGTTTGAACTTTAGCCTCGTGTAAATTTATTATGTAAATGTATGTGTCGACATTCGTAATAACGACAATGTACTTTTATTTTTTTATTATACTTAAAAATAAGCAAAACATATATTATAATATCTAAAATAATAAAGTGTTTCTTAAGACTAAACGTTCTAATTATAATCAGCTAGATGAAGGTCAAACGAACAATGTTTTATGAAGGAAAAAATGACGAAGGGCACTGGCGAGTTATTTCCTTTGTCTACGCTTTCATAAAAAAATATAATATAATACTGAGTAAGTTCTTCATAAAGGCGCCATATTTCATTGGGGACGACGTCACAACCTCGCCTGGTGTAGCCTTCAAGTCTACTTACTATTTGAGCACCGCGAGGTGGCGTTGCGAAAGTTGACAACGCGGCACGTGAGCTGCTTGCCGAGGGATTCTTATTCTTGTTACGATGTCGTTTTGCATTAAGTTTTCTTTCTTATTTCAACTCGCCGGATTTAATGGCCATCCCGGGAACAATAGATCGGAGCAACTAGCTGCTCCGATATTATATATTGCTTTTTGAGCGGTAAAATTGTGAAAGTACTTATTCAACTTTTATCTTATTCCACTATGCTAATTTATACGCTTTAAGATCGCGGAAAATATTATCACTATTATATTATGAGACAAACTACCATTGTCGCTGCAACTATGAAACAAATTATACTTAGTTTTGAACTCATTCATATTTACGGAACATTTTAAAGTTAACATTTCTTTTCTTTTAAAAGTAGCCATTTTACTTTGAATCGTGTTTCTAATTTTTATGAAATTTTATTTAATATAGTAGGACTTACATGGCCGTAATTCGACGTAATTTGATTGAAGATTTGTATAATCAGGTTTAAATAAATTTTACGATTGTCAATTGAAATTGATATACGTAAAATGAACAAAGACATTTATTGAACCACAACCAAGTATTTACCGTAGTTTTTCACACTATAAGGACAATAAAAACGTTTGAATTAATTCTAAACAAGGCAGTGGAAATAAAAATGTTATCAAATAGAATCTTATAATGGAACACAAGTCAACTGAGTAGGCACGCGACAATAGCTTCGCAACAGACACGTATGAAGGATATTAAAAAGAAAATTGACGCTGGCGATTATTGTACGTCGAAGGTTTATTCAAGTACAGAATGGATGATATCATCCGATAACAATGGTGTGTTGATAACCTTTATATAGACACTCGGCGTGTTCGTTAATGGAACCGACGCCAACGTCGACAATATGAAATTACGAGCCACTCGCCGGCCGTACCTAAACAGTGGAGTTATGTCCATACTCGTTAAACAAACGGCCGCTCCGTCTGCAAGGTTGGCTCGGTGGCGCAACTGCGCATAGAATCTACATACTAACCGAAGAAACGGATTCCGTAATCCCAACGAGAAATGGATAGACAAGGACTGCGACAGTCGTCTCATCCTTGCGCCAACCTTGTGCCGGCCGTTTAAGACTTCTACGAAACTGCCGAGCGCCGGTTAAAAAGCTTATATGCATAGTAGGATCAAGATTTAAGATTAGATATAAGTTTTATTAAACGTTAGTCGAAGTATATTCGTATCAACTTCTTTTGTAATCCATACTCATAAACTTCTGGCATTATAACTCCAGTGTTCATTGCATTGTCCAGGTCATTTCTACAGTAGCTTCTAAGGAAACTGAGGGATCGGACACAATTTGTTTTTGTGATTAAGTTCTGGGAATAAATAAATTATCACTTTAAATCTTACTTGTTACAGTCGTGACCTTTTTGAAAATTTCTTTTTATTCTAATATCATGTGTGGTTTTAATATTATCTTTATTAATATTATGTATTTATTTGTATAAATACATATTATGTAACGAAAAAGACAAAGACAAAGGAGGGTGACGATGAGACAGCGAAAAAATTATCTACTAATATCCGAGTTGCGTCGCGTCGCGCAGAAAACAAGGCTCTTAACAAAACACGTCCTTAGTATCTAACGAGCTCGGCGCCCAGATCGGTCCATCCATTCCGTAACTCGATTAATCTTCGTCAAGGCAACTCGATTGGGCCAATGCCTACGGCCTGCCGCATACCGCTGCGGAATCTTATTAAATGTATACCGGCGTGTTATTGTTTGCTACGCATTGTTACAATTCATTAATAGTCAGAGGCTGTCAGAGGCGCGTATTAAGGGCAGGTAAAGTGATTTGCGCCAAACTTTATCTAAGCCGCACCAACTTCTGTACTGTAAGCCCATTAATGTTTCCAATGCTGCCATATAGATCGCTATTATTAAGTTTTACGAACGAACCACTTTACAGCTCACTTACTTTGACTTAGTGTTCAAGTGTAAACTTTGTAGACTATGTAGCGAATACGAAAGAAGATTTTATGTATAGAACTATACTTGTTATTTTAAAGTAAGCTGCAATAAAGGTACCTTCTATCGGAGCTTACTTAATTAATAGATTGGTAAATTTGATCAATTTAGATTCAAGCCGCTAACAGAGAAAAACAGCTCGGAAAACTAAATTCAAATCATACCTATCTTATGAACTTTGTTGCCAGATATTATGGTCAGTAAGTGAAGTGCGTATTGCGTAGTTAAACAATTAATTATAAAGGTAAAACCAAGTGCCGGTAATGTTTCGCCGCACTATCTGAGCGTTGTCGGCAACAGATATCGCGTAAAGATACCTCGTGGCGGTAAATAAATATAATTAGGTAATTTACATTCTCTACCATAGGTACCGGTAGTCTTCGTATATATTTATAATTAATTTTTTTACGTGTATTTTTTCCTTATGACTGTCGACGCGTAACATCTTTGCCGCGGTGCAACGCAAACATGAACTAGGAAATAAAATACAGATAGCATGAACGTAGAGTTAGTTGTCGACCATTTGATGTAAGATAATATTAAGAGCGAGGTTGAACGTCCTAGACATTCTCAAGGTCTACATCAGCTAGTCCAGCTGAGTGGTGACCGTCCAACGGTTCAAGGGCGACGGGTGAATGCCACCGGTCGTGTTTTTTGCCACAGTCACTCGCTTACGCGATCGCTGTTTGCGAACCGGATGGCTATTGCTAATAAGAACTAATCGACACTCAGTACAACCTACAACTAGAAACGTGTGAAAACTTGTATCTCGGCATATTGCCTGGGTACAGATTTATGTTAGCTATTGTGACGGATTTGCTTCACAAAAGTTATTGGTTATTGAAGTTGGTTATCCCTCATTTTTCAGTAGGTACAACGCGCTGAAATTTCACATGTGTAAATAGGTTTTTCAATAATACTTTACTATTTTCTTTGCGAACCAGCAAACGGTTCTTGGATTACTTGGATATAAGACGAATGTATTCCATCCAAAACAAATATTAATGTATCGGATAAAGAATAAATATCTATCATATAAAAGGTAAAAACGTAGCTTTGGTAGAATAAATAAAGAAATAAATGTAAACCGTACTTTATTCGAAAACCTAATGGAATACATTTTATATCGTGGAAAAATAATATAGCAGTATTTTACTAAAAAAATAGTGTATAATTGTCTGTTCCAAATTATTTTACAGCCAACGAAATTTTTGGCTATGTTTATTCTTACAATGAAAAGAGACAGAGCAATTGTTTGTATTTTCACTTATTCTTAAACTCAGTACAAAGTTAAATTATCCTTAGCTACCATTTAACGTAGACTCTATTAGTGAGTACGTAATTTAAACAATGTAACAGTCTAACAGTTGTAAAAACAACAAAACTTTTTGCAGCACGTTCAAACTATGGATATTTCCTTCCAGGATAGTTTCGTTAAACAAAATAAAGAAATTCCGGGTAAGATAACAAGTAACACCTGCGGGGATGCGAAATAACTAGCTATAACTAGGTAAAAGCGTAAAACCTTTGTTCTTTTGCGTCCGAGACTCGAGTCGACGAAAAATTATCTTTTTACTTTTTGTCGAGTATCTCCCGGCCCCGAGCAGGTAGTATGGATACAATAACGTCTAACACAGGTATGCGCTGCCGGCTCCAACTTGTGTATAATACACGTATCCTTGTTGGGAAATGTTGCCATTTCCAAACATCACGCTCATATTAAGATTTCTTTGCAGCGCTTTCAACGTCTTTGTTTTGTTTAAATACATTTTAAGCCAGCCTATTTAAATTTATCATTTATTATATGACTAGCTTTTGCCCGCGACACCGTCCGTGTGGAATTAAAGAAAAACAAAAGAGAGTATGTGTTCTTCCAGACGATCCTCTACACCTATGCCAAATTTTATCGAGATCCGTTCAGCAGTTTAGGCTACAAACTCTAACAAACATCCATCCATCTAAACTTTCGCATTTTATAATTAAGTAAGATGAAGCCACGATAAAAAATACACACTTTTTTTTATAGACAATCCTTATTTCTCCCAGGACATAAGATATGACAAAGCAAATAAATTGGCAAATCCTTACAAATATTTCTTTTGTCATGCATTTTTAAGGATATCGTGTTATGCGTGTGTCAACTTACTATGCACATATTTCTTGTATATATTGTTTAACCGTAATTATTCAATAATCTGTATTTAAGCGGTAAGCGAATATCGTTTTGAGGTTAGGCTTATTTGTCTCATATACGTAATTATGTTTGATATCCCAAGCCGCGGGGAACGAAACCGCGTTCGTTTTATTTCAATACATAATGGAATATTATAAATAATGAAAATATGCGCATGACAGCGTGGTTGACCGGGATTCACAAACAGAAATTTATAATTCGTCGAGATAATAGAATTAATAATAAATGCATAAGTTCTTATGATTCTTTTAATTCAAATGGAACTGACAAAAGCCATTACGTGGTATTATTTCGAAAGTTGGTATCGAAAACAGACATTTACAAGAAAACTGCTATATAAATCATATTTTGATGGTTCTGTTTATTAAAAAAACAAGTGCAGGTTTCAAAAATATTGTTTTTTAAAAAAATATAGCCTATGTTACTCATAGATAAATTACCTTTTTAACGATGAAAGAATTTTTTAAATCGGCCCAGTAGTTTTTGAGCCTATTTATTACAATCAAACCAACAGTGGTAGAGCCCGCTTTAATATCTTAGCACGAATGGGTCGGCTCGCCCAGTGTAATACCACGACCACACAGAAGACAGACGTGAAGTGGAAGCAATTCCACGTTTCGTCTGATAAGTGTGGTGCCGGAGGCCCAATTTTAATCCCTTCCCCGTTCCACCCTTTTCTTATCAGGAAAGGATTGGATGGGAAAGTGGATTTGACGGTGGAGGAGACGCATATGATGGGGAAATATCCTCTTTATGTGCGTCTCCTCCTCCGTTGATTTAGGGTACGCAACGCATCTGCAATTGCGGATGTCTATGGGTAGCGGTCGCTTCGCTATTTCGGCGGATTCAAGTGACCGATTGCTCGTTTGCCACCTTATTTTATTAAAAAAAACCAACAAAGTCTTCCTCCTTGTGATATTAGTATAGAACATTTTACATTATACATCTCCGCAATAAACACATGGCAAGGTCAATTAATTACTACAAACAATATAAACCTGTCCAAACAGTGGGGAAGACGATGTGTCACCTTCCCATACTTTCCTTATAAAAGAAGGGTGGAAAGGGAACTGAAATTAGACCTTGAGCATGCCTACTTATCAGACTAAACCTAAACCTACTTCCACTTGGCACCTATCATTTGTGTGGTTGTGGTATTGCATTAGGTGAGCCAGCCTATTTGGCTATTTATTGTTACTGGCATCTTTAAGCAAATTTGTTTAAATTTGTCTTTTTTTATATACTGCAGGCAAAATGATAAGGTCTTTAATGATCAGAACTAGAATATTGCTTAATAGGTACATCTGGTATTACAGACAATAAAAATCTTTTATTATCTACATTATGCTTTAATTTTTTGTATGCAAAATAAAGTGTTGATAATTTCTTATTTAAGTTATGACATCACCAGAATGAAGCCGTGACCTTTGAAAATCTAATCTTTCAAATCGGTAATGTACAATAAGAAAAAAACGTATGGCATATGTATATCACAATAACAATAAGTTATCAGCAAATGTATTCAAAAAATCTCTTAAGCCAGACCATCTGTGACATCTGGAGACAACCCGTGTGCGACAATGTTGTCTATTGTGACCTTTTTTTGCATTAAAATATTTGCATAAATTGTGTTTGTTGAAAAATTAGATCGGTAGGCCATGGCACATATCATATAGAATGAATTTGAATAAAAGTCTTTAGAGTAACTGATGAGTAATACAGTAGTAAACATCAACCTGTATTTGACTTAGCACCTCCGGAATACAATATGAATGAGCAAATGTCTGATGTGGAAAATGGATGTGGTATTCATACCTAGGTAGTGAACCTCTAGGTATACATTTGCTTTTTTTTTTAGCATACAAAGACAAGAATGTTATGGTTCACCTTATATTGAGAAAACTAACAAACTGAAATGTATACTAACTGCCATATTCAAAGGCATTTAATGATCACTTAAATACTTCTTTAGTGTGGATTTCCTACTTAATTTACTACAAAACTACCTTAGTACATTAACAACTATGGGTGATGCAATGTTGTTGATAAATGTTAATTTTGGAAGATTTTGGATTAAACTTGTTGAAGGGGAAGCAAAAGCAGCTAACTGCTTCTTTCTTGTCTGCCGCTGAGAGGGTGACCCCTTGTAGGGCAGTGTTGCCACAAGCATTGTATATTTGTATTTATATCTTCCTTCTATCATCATATGTAAGTTAGTTATTTATTACATTTTAAACAAGCAGATATAGATATTTCCCCGCACTGGGCAAGCATGGTTGACTAAGGCTTAGTCACCCTAACATGGGTAGGCTCCTAGCCCGTAAGTGGGGGAAAAATATGACCTGAAGACATCCAAATGCTAAAAATTGAAGTTTGTTATTATCTCGGTTCCTGACATGCCAAATTCAATGCATTTGTTTAAGTTGGCACATTGGACAGAAAATTAATCTAGTTCTCTATGTGCCAAATCATATAATCTTACTATTATAAATGCGAAAGTTTAGATGGATGGATGTTTGTTACTATGTATCTTCTGAAGGGCTCAACAAATCTAGCTGAAATTTGGCATAGATGTTGAATATACAGTCTGCGTCGACGGAGTCGCGGGCGACAGCTATATATCATGTTGATGTAATATTTCAGACACATATTTGTTAAGATAACCTAATACCAATTGAAGCAGAAATGTCCCGTCACTGAAAGATAACATCAATGTTGATTTGTAATAATCATATGTTTTGACAACTGCATGTTAATGAGATAAGAGGAGCTAATATGTACATTACTTGATTTTATAGAATTATACTGGCGGAAAAATCGTATTTCATAATTAAGCATAAAGTTTGAAATTATCGTTAAACGCATATTTTTTACTAAAATGGAGATTATATTTATATATTATGTAAAGCATTGTAGTGGAAAACAATCTTTTTCTAAATAGTCCTGTTAAACTTAAGTATGCATCAGTATATATATAGGACTATGCATAGTTTCTTATTTACATACCATGAAGTTGTTGTTTCTAAGGTAAAGTAAAATAACTAACTTTATATTTAGATTATTAATAGATTCTGCAAGTACGTATGCATCTTATAAGAATTACGAATCCGAGTCGAATCGATATCCAATTTTTCTATCAAGCAGAAGCGTCAGTAGAAACAATGAAAAGTTTTTTACCTTCTTTTTCGTGACTCCACGATGCCGCTTTAGTTTCCCAGCGCAGAGTACAGTTATTCACAGCACTTATCATCACAATACATTGGAACGTTTTATAATTTTTGTACCATTGAAGTAGGATAATTATATTTACTATATAAAATTAATTTAAACATAAAATATACAAGCAGGATAATACAAGCAAGGGTTTGGGCATGACACAAAACAAACCAATAGAAAAAGAGAAGGCATAAACGCGACGCGCATGCGTACAATTAACGGTTTGTTGATAAAGCAAGCTTTGTTCGGATACTCATTTAAATGCACAGTAATTTATTTAATCAAATTGAAATTGTAAAAATGTTAAACAATTAGTGAATTCGACAAAGTGAGAGGACTTTTGTATAATTTTTATTTTTAATACACATTACACAATTTTGTTTTCATATTTAATAGTTAAAAATTAAAATATTGAGATCTTAAAATAATTTTGTTTGTAAAAGAAATTCCGTTATAAAAATTACACTAAACTACGTATTTAAAACTTCTTTCAGTAATTACGAAAAATCTACTCTATCCATAAATTATGACATTATAATCTGTGAACTATGAAACTATTTGCGTTGATCAGGTGTCTCACAGTGACATCTAGTATTAAGAGAGGAGATTATAATTATCAATATACTCTTATAGATGTCGCTGTATAAATGAAATGAGTTTCAAACTAGAATTTGTAGTTGATTTGGTTTCACGAAAGATGACTCTGGATAAGCAAAAATTAAATCAAGATTTCATTTTACGAATTGAAGTAATTTTTTATGATACAAATTTACATATGTGTTTCGAATAAACATTTTTGGTTATGTTTTTCATTCCTATATAGTAAATGCACACGCGTTTTCATAAATCTAGTTACTTACATATAGTTAGTTTTTGAAACAGTGTCATCTATGTAAGATGGCATGTATGTATTTGAATATGCATCTAATGGGGAGTATAGAAGGACATTTATTTATGTCACCGCCTTTGATTTTCGGTTTTTCAAATTAATAATATTTTTTTTTTGTTAGAAGTGTCGTGTCTCCTAAATTTAATTTAGCATGAAATTGAGAACACACTAAAGTAAATGACAGATCATAACTCTGTCGTTTGTGATGCTCGTTAAAATTGCTTCCAAACATATGGACCCTTCACGCTTTAAAACACAAGGATTTTGATGCACGAATTCATTTATTTTTAATACTATAGAAGTTGGCAAACGACTAAACAGCTTAAGTATTGTTAAATTCACGATGAATATGAAGGTATATTTGAAATTTCGTAATACATAGAGAAAAATTAAAAACATATGTATTAAACTTAAGTCTTT
>LD688935.1:1424259-1441999 GCA_003118335.3 Papilio memnon
TATGTACTCCCGCGTTATATTTTTTCGATACATCATATCATGCCAAGCATGCCTTCTGCATTGGCTCCTTTAACACAGATTTACCTAGGTAAAGAGCTAAGGCGATATTTCGCTGCCACAACTGATTGTACAATAAAGAATCTTCATTATTTTCGTTTTAGATTAGATATATTCTTAATTGTTACTGATAGCTCTAGGGCGATATTTTCTAATGGAATGATAATAATTGTTACATACAAAAATACAAATCTTTCCTCTTTATAATGATAGCATGAATCAGTGTCACATCCAGTCGGTAATCACTAAGAAATATCCTTAGTGTAGAACTAATGACAAATCTTCCCTAAAGTAACGCTTATATACCAAAGAACTCTGATTGCGATAGTATTAATTAGCAATATTCAGTACGATAATTCCAACACTGTTTAATCCCTTGTCACTATAAAACTGACATAACAAAAATTCTTTTTTACATATTATAAAATGTACTTTTTAATGATATGCTTCAAAGTAGTTAAAAACGAAATATGTGCGAATGGAATTAGAGGCGGAGAGTTTTGGAGCGGTTGTCGAACATTAATAGAAGCTACTGAAATAGGTTAAGTATTTTTGATAATAGCAGTTATATCGTTAAAAGGGCTTATTAAGGCTGCGTAGGGCATAGTCACGTCAATTAGCCGTAATCTGGTTCGTGACTTATGATTTATAAGCGGTCGATCTCCGATGCGTGGCGGCGCGGCCATTCCTACCAGCCATATCTTACGAAAAATCATGGCGCATGGGCGTTCAACAATAAATAAGATTATAGCATGTATGACAGTCGTTGCCGTTTATTTTTATTGCTCGCTGTGTACAGTCGGGGAATCTGGCAGTGTTCTACCTTAAAGGCAAAAGATGTTTGGACGGTTGGTATGCAGACGACGCGGAACAATAGGGTGCACGTTTTAAATGTTTCTGTTCAAAAAAATGGCATTTAGTGTTATACTAGCTGTTCGCGTGCGGCTTCATCCGCGTGAAATTATAGATACTTTATTTTATCGTTCACATTTGTCAAATTATCAATTGCAAATGTCAAAATGACATGACATGACAAACCATGTCAATCTTGCTTCCTTGATGTTGGCAGCAACTTATGGTCTCTTTCCCACATTAGGGTTTTTATCCAAAATATTTATCCCCTAAGTTTAATGTCGTGAAAATATATAGCCTAAAGCGTGACGTAAGTGTAGGGCTTTTTATTAAAAAAAGAATTATTAAAAAATATGCTGTGATTGCTGACATCTTAGGCAACAAAGAAGTGTGTGTTTACGCTTTATTATATTAGTGTAGATTGCCTTTTGTTATTATCCCGTCGTTTGTGCTACTTAGTGCTACCTAATTGGTTATATTTAGAAGAGGCGGAGTTTGTCTCTTTGTTAAGAACAAGTGATTTTTTTCGTAATTGGAACGTCTCGGATTACCACGACTGTACTAAAGTTTTAATTCACATTGAATGTATAATAAACGCTCGAACAGTTTCAATGGTTCCTAGCTCCCTTAGTGAAGATACCTACTACATCTTTAAGGGTCTCCATAAGATGATCAAAGGTTTCTGAGTATATCTGTTAATGTAGAGAATATCTTTGAGATATGAAATTTTGATAATGAATACGTGCATGGAGTTTATAATATAATGATTACAAGAATTATTGTGGTTTAGTTTTTGAAGTTTTATCTTTCTATTTATCATTGTAGTAGATGTTTGTCAGAGATTATTGTGTTATACTCTAGATTAAAAATAAATCATTCAAATATGAATACGAAATTAATATTCGTAAAGTGTTGATGTAGTAGTTTATGCTGTAGTAAGTAAATCACTGGGGTGATATAACGATGTGAAGTTAGATACAATTAAGTTTCAATTAGAGCCCGGCGGCTCGCGATGCCAAAATTAACCCGAAATAGGGCAATTGTATTTGCATTTCGAGGGGTAAATTGCTATCCACACAGATAGGGGATTTGTTAATAGTTTTATGTTTTACAGAGTTAGTTATATGATTATGCAATTGAAAAATATACATCCAATAATAACATCTATATATAATATAGTTTATAATATAGTTCACGCTCTTTACCCAGAGAGGTAGGCAGAGACCACAGAATTACATTTAATGAGGTCCTGACCTACTTCTCTCGGTTTTTCTAAATTCATAGATTATGAGAAATTCAGAAGAATTAAAATAAGAATTAAACAAAATTTACAGGTAACCCTAGGTTTCCACTGTAGAATGACATTAAAAGATTTTTTTTAAAGAATGACACGACTAGCAATTGTTTTTTACAAATATTAATGCACTGGAAACTTACAATTATAACATACGATTTTAAGTTTTTATTTGTACTCATAAAGGTTATTGTCTTTATTTGTGTTTTGTTTTCGTGATGGTATTCGAAGGATTTCTACATAGCCGTTATAGGAACGCTTTTTACTGTGTAAAAATATTGTAGATAAATTCTTGAGTGTTGAGTTGAAGAACCTCTTACAAATTTCATTTATTACCACTCGGAATAAACTAGGATTTACTTTTCTTTATACAATGCAGATAATATACTATATAGGTGATAGCTAAAATACTTTTAGATTTTAGTATTTAAATGTCATTGGGAGAGTTCCCAAGATTGAATGCGGATGGCTACAAAGGAAGAGGAAGGCTGAAGAAAGTGTGGATGAATTGTGAAAGAGGATATGCTTAATGGAGTGAATTCAGATATGATGGCTCATAGAGATGTATGGAACAGCAGCGCATACTGTGCCGACCCTACGTAGGGACAAGGGCAAGTTGATAGATTGTGAGAGTTCACAAAATGAACTGGTGGTTCTAATTCCAGTATAAATAAAAACAAATCTTTTTACTTAAATTGTTATAATCATTAAAAATTATCATTAATCTATTTGAAACAAATAACACATTAGTAAGTCGCTAAACATAGAAGCAGAAGTAGTTAAGCAATAGAGGTCGGGCGACCGAGCGTGTCGCAGCCGCGGCCGCTATCTTAGCCTCTAGCATATTTTCTTCATTAACCCGTCCGCCTCCTGTGTTTTTATTGCGCTGTAAAAAGCTTAAGGTCTTTCCATATTAGAATATTCGCGTGTGTGCCGACGTAAATCACTGGATTGTCACTGCGGTCGACTTATAATTTTACTGTCGGCGAGGAGGGCGACAGCGACACGAGCGTGCGACCGACACGCGACGCCTCACACGACATACGGATCTAACTTTTATTGTCCCTGCTCTAATTATGGAGTTATTTCATACCAGATCTCACCTGAGATTGGAAGTCTAGACTAACCATTGGCCGGTTTCTTTCGTGCGAGATTAATTGTATCCGCGGCAATATTAAGTACATGATTAGGAGTTTTGATGCTTGCTCGCCAGATTGAGTCGACATACATTAGTCAACGGAAACTAATTTGACGTTCAGCTGAAAAAAATATGTTAGATGTAAATAATTCTTAATTAAGTTAATTTAGGTCAGACGTAAAGGAGTTGGTGGTCGAATTGAAGTTAGGTACTTATAATTCTTATTTAGTTACAAAAATTATAGCGTTAATTTGTTGACATAAATCTGTTCACGATAATGATCTTAAGATTAAAAGGTTCGCCTATTATTTTGTAAACAGTCAACAACAAAACCATGGGCATCCTTGTTTCCCAACTACCACGTAGAAAATAACGTTTCGGTCTAAAAACATATGAATCTTAAAACCCAAGTAACTTTAAAAGCAATTACCGTAGCATGTTTAAATAATAAAAAAATGTTCCGCTAAGACAAACGCTTTTGTCACGCAGAAATTATAGAATGACGTCACAAGCTTTCAGTCGCGCTGAAAGTAGGTTGTCTAAGCCCCACCTCCGGTGGCGATGCGGGGCTATTATGCGACAGGATGCCGACCTCCATCTAATAGGTGTCATTACCGTGTCGTTCAGAAATTGCTTCACTATCGGACGAGTTATCACGGCCGCTTTATAGACCCAGATTACATGGTGGCAGTTTTTTAAACTTCCATCGATGGTTCGCGTGGCTTTGACTCCTCCCATTGTTAATTTTTTTGTAAGGCGTTTCTTTAAAGTTATTTAAAAAGGTGATTTGAAAAAACTATTTTGATAAATGGGAGAAGAGTTTCAATGTTTACAACAAGAATCACTGGATACGACGAGATGATTTGCAAATGATTTAAAAAATTACAAGTTAGAAAAAAAACAGGAAAAGAAAATACTCGAGAAGGTTAAAATTAGGCCATAGGTAGTATGGAATAATTCTATGTTTGACACATCACAAAACACATCTTCAACATATCTTAGGTTTACTTAAGAAATACAGAACAGTTAGATATACTTCAAGTTCTAATACTTAAATATGATTGGCTGTTACGTTCATTTTAATTTAAATAAGTATCTATTAACACTGCAGACAAATGCGATTTCCGAATTAACTTGAAGCGCGTTAAGTTATGCACCGACTTTGCATTCCTTCCCACTATGATAATGGGTTATAGTGCCTTCCAAAACGGATGTATGCATTTTCATATTTCAAACGTTACCAGCGTTATTGCTGTGTGACATGAGAAAATATTGTCAACAAAACATTTTTACAAACGAGAACTTTCTGCAGAAAGATATTTTTTAGAAGAAAAAAGTGTTACAATACATATCACTTCAGTAGATATGGATTAAAATTATTGGTTAATAAAATTATTTTAATAATAAAAAATGGAAAAATTACGACTAAGCCAGTTTTCGTTATCTACTATTACTGAACGTTTCAGATAAGAAATCATTTATGTTACATAATCATAATGACTAACTATAATATTATTGAAATTGTCGAAGTCATGTCGAATCATCAAGGGTTCATTGTTGTAAAATGTGAAAAGAAATATTACATTGATATAAAGTTGACTAGAAAAGGCACAGTCAATGAAGTAAAAAAATAAACCGGATCATATTAATCGATGGTAACGCCATTTGCACCTTTCGAAGCCATAAAAGTTATTCATCAACGAAATTTTAATTATTATAAAGTAACAAAATAATAATTAAAATGCGCTGCATACATTTCTGACAGTTTAAACTGAACAGTCGGACTGTTGGCAAAATGTTAACTGTCAATTGAATTGTACAGTTAAAGTTTTGCCTACACACATAGTTTTATTTGAAAATTTAGTTCAGTTAAAACAAAGCGTATGTAACATAGTTTAAGCAGATTAACTTAATATTTCAGTTCATGAATTTACTCTTAAATTACTCATTTATTATTAAGGAAGCCATAACCAGTATAAAATAAATTATGACATTGCACAACGATCGGTGTCATTTCCAGTAGCTTTATATCTAAGGTTAGTCCATTAGTTCACTTTAGGGGTAGATGATGTGTCCAGATAGGGGGGTCAAGTGTCCCCCCGGGGGGTGAAATATCCATAAAATGGGGTAATTTCTGACCACGCGGTTAGATTGAGTATGATAAGACAGCGGAAAACAAGACAGCAGTTTTATGTAGAATTCTGAGCTCCTTAATTGACTCGCGGATAGTAATCACGCTATGTAAAGTACAGCTTTTAATTATTGCGAGGGGAAGGAAACTTTGATTGTTTGTTTTTTCTTTAATAAACGTATGAATGGATTCATTTAGATGTATAATTACTGTTTTTATTTCGATAGCGATGTGATCTTTAAAAGAATATGAGACTTGAAGGAAGTAACCATTTTAGGGTACTTATAACAAATTATTACTAGCGTAAATTATCTAAGGTTAGAATAGTTTTCAAGTACACATTTTTCACCATAACTTGAGTAGTAATCTTCCTTAGTATGTTACCTATATATCTGTAGAGTTAACAAAAAGAATCTATTGGTCAAAAGACATAAATAAAAATTATAGTAAATTCCATCACAAGGGTGTGAAGGATCTCGCTTCGTGTAATATCCTCGAACCCCTTACAAGAAACTATTGCCTCGAACATGAGTAGTGGGCAAGAGGGTCGCTTTTATAGCACTCACCAGATGGCGCCTGTCATTTAATGCATCCAGTTTCTTTGGTCTTTTCATACTAGAATAATTCACCATCAATAGTATATTATATAATGCAATAGTACAGACAAAGAGCTCAGGATACGCTGGTTTTTACTCAGAAGGTTAGATGTCAAAGAAATCTGGAACAATGTCATAACATTTGTAATGTAACGGGATAACTTATGGCAGGGAATATCGATACAATCAATCAATGTTTTGATAAAAGTATTGAGATATTTGCACTTTTCTCATTAATTATTTCATTATCATTAAATATCATTTTACTATGTACAAACTGTTCTTAAAACTGTTTAATTATCACGTAACAACAGTCACATCATAATAAATTAATTTTAACAGTGGTAGAGCCCGCCTTAACACCTTAGCACGAATGGGTCGGCTCGCCCGGTGCAATACCACGACCACACAGAAGACAGCGTGAAGCGGGAGCAATTTCGCGTTTTATCTGATGAGTGTGGTGCCAGAGGCCCAACTTTAGTCCCTTTCCTGTTCCACCCTTTTCTTATAAAGAAAGGATTGGATGGGAAAGTGGATTTGACCGTGGAGGAGATGCATAGGAAGGGGAAATATCCTCTTTATGTGCGTCTCCTCCTCCGTAGATTTAGGGTAGGCAACGCATCTGCAATTGCGGATGTCTATGGGCAGCGGTCGTTTCGCTATTTCGGCGGATTTAGGTGGCCGCTTGTTCGTTTGCCACCTTATTGTATAAAAATAAATGTTTTAGATGTTACATAAATTTACAATTTTAAAGTTACCATGTCAATCCTTCATAATCTTGGCCCCTTGTAATTTAATCGCTTTTTATGGTGAGTCATAATAAACAATCCAATTTGGAGTACAGGGCACGATTTCGCCTAATGACATCGCGGACTATCGCCTCGTGCTAGCTTCCTCAATTCCGAAAATTCTACGTTAGTTAACGTTGCTTTATTACCGCTTACCGCATGCTTCCACCAGTCCGTTTATATCATTGTTTGATAACAAGCTTGAATACATTCTAACGATTTCGTGCCTTGAAACTCTTGGAATATCAAATTGTTGTTGTAATATTCTGTTAATAAAATTATATGATAGGTATTTCGTGTCCATAATCCTAAAAGTATTATAGATACAATCAAAAGCATATGAATTTAATTTTATGATACCAACGCATAACAATCTTGATAGAAATTAATTTAATGGGGCGAAATTATTGTTAATTTTTCAATGAGTAAAGTTACTGGCATTTAATAATTTTGAGTACTGGCTGAATGTGCATCGGGAATAATAGATGTCAAGGCGGCGATCTAATGACTGGTGACAGTTGTCAGTAAATGGTGGAATAGTGTGCTTTGTTAATGATAAAATCCCTGTAAATGTTTGCCATCCGACTAGATCTGTAGTGCAGTTTTCATTTAAGATGGTGGCCAAATAAGGATGATGCTTCTAACGTTACGCGATTGTTATTTTATTATCTCAGACCAGCCCACATTTTGGAATTAATTTTGCAAAACGCTCGTCACTCCAACAAACTTATACTATTAAGAGAAATGAAGCATTTCAAACAATTCCGCTATATTAAATACAATTTCTGCTAAGCACTTTCTTAACAGCCGCAAGAGGAGATTTTTTTTAATTCCTCCAATTTAGCCGTCTGGAGATTATATAAACAATTGTCGGGGTGTTCTCGAGCGGGCGGTCGCCGGAGCCACATCGGCCGGGGGTTAATTAAACAATAAATAGCCGGCCGACGCCAACGTTGGCGTTACGATTATTATATTCAAAACCGGCAGCTTTGAATTCGCATCACTCTCCGGTAATGTGTCAACTCTAGGCACTGGGGGACTATTCTGAAAACCGTTGCCATTTCGAAGCTAGTTTTTTTTTTAATTAACATCGAAGGGTGTTGTTGATGTTTACATTTTAATACAAGAAAAATCGGCCAGCTATCTTCATTAGATCATCAAGAAAATATATGCATCTTATATATAGCATACACTTTGTAGCTTTCGCTACGTAAAGTAGATTTTTCTTTCTCATATTAAAAATGCAATAACACATAAGCTGGTCTGATTCCAAGACATGTCTTAGGTAACCAAGTGACCTTAGAAATAGAGGCCCGTTATACAACTCGTCCGAGTCACAAAGCGCCGAGAATAGTCACCCGCAGTCATTACCGCTAGCTCGTTAACGCTCTCTAATTGCATCGGGTTAATATAGACTTTGTTAAATAAAATCTCTCATCTCGCCCCCCTTGCCCCACTCGTCGAGTTTTTTCGTTATTTACCGCGCTGCAGATGCCCTTAATGACGCGTTCTGAAACTTACGATGACACTTGGCATTTCTCCGAGTCCGACCCTGGATGTTAATTGCACAAGGAATTAAAGAAATTTCTCGTTCAGCGCAAAATTAATGGGAAGAACTGATGCACGATAACAAGGAATTGTTAAAATCAGATGATTTTACTGTGATTGTTGAAATAATTTATCAAATGCAATTCCAGTTTACCGTAGAATTTTATGATGGCAGTTTTGTTAAAATTGTTTGTCTTATTGCTGTGGGTACCAAATTTCCACTTTCTTGTCACCTTTACTACGATTTTTGTTCGTAAATAAAGTATTAAATTCTAACTTAGAAACACATATACACTTTTTATATAGATTTTTAAAGACAATATTTGTATCCATTAAAAATATTTTAGACTTTTAAAGATGTAATATTTTTATTGAAGTAAAAACAGTTCAGAACATAATTAAAACAGTATATTTAGTGTAAAATGTAACTGTTGTAAGCGACGTGAAAAAAGAAAATACATTGCGTCGTTCATACATATTAATTGTCCGCTAAATTCATGGCTTTGAAATTAGTCGTGTAACATAGACTTCGTGTTCGCGGGCCGTAAGTATTTGAAATTGCTAGTGGGAACCGCTTCTGGTCACGACTTTACAAAACATGTCTATATTCTATAGTCCTTAAGAACGATGCTAAATATTCTTGTTAAACATTAACAGCTTCCTAGAAGTGCCTTTGAAATGTCCCTAGTGTAACAGATAAAAGGTTAAACTAACGCATATTATATATGCAAAAGTTTGTATGTTTGTTAGAAGATATCTCTTAAACATCTGAACTGACGTCCTTAGGATAGATGTCAAGCATAGTCTGTAAGAACACATCGGCTACTTAACCATTTTTTTAATTTCATGAGAATAGGGTCGCGGGTGATAGCATAAGAACTCTGTATTTTATTGTAATTTTTCTTTCTCCATTTTTTACAATGCTTTCCAAAGACCTTCGTCAGGTCAAGTCGGTCCATTTAGCTAATACAGCTACTTTGCACGGAATTGACCAATATTATTCTATGTCACAGACATAAAAAGATGTAGAAAGGGAAATAACAAATATTAGCTGCGTCTTATGCAAGGTTTCATTACATTTCATTTGGTCGAATTTATCTGTTTAGTCTTGTCTTCCGCTTTCGACGAATCCGAGTTTTAATTAAGATTTAATCTATCGATGGATTTAAGTAAAGCTTTAAATTGCGAAGTAAATTAAGAGTTGCGAATGTGAGTGTAGTTGCAGAGAATTGGGAGCGGCGCCACGTGGTTGGGACATTACGCGCGGCAATTCGCGTACGATTAAAATTATCCCACTCCATTATCGCTGAGGGAATGACGAGTTACGTAGACTTATACATATTTAGACATGTCTGTATTTAAATGTTTAAAATTTACTTTTCACTATACTTTTGACTAATATGCTCACTATCTTGATAACAACAGATTATATAATATGCAATGGTATTCTGTAATTAATCTATGTCTTAGTAAGAGCATCTATTATATTCGCCAGTTTTCTAGCTAAGAGTTGAGTAAAGGCAAAAAAAAATGCGTTTAAAGTGGGTTGAAATTACACGTCTTTAAGACCAGAATTAAGATTCTGATGAGAGAATGATGTTGATGAGATTTCCAGCATAAGTACTGCAGTCAAACATTTACATTATTTGGAGAAACTTGTTACTACTGAGCAACATTTTTTTTAAATTCGTGTCTATATTTTTATTTACTCTATGGTTGCGATGTTAACAAAGACGTTCGGTAAGACTGGCGTGAATCGGGCGAATGGATGACGACGTGATTGGCGCCCTACTTAATTAATCCAAGGGCCCTCTCTAATTAATAACAATAATTCCAATGCGACTTGTAGTAGCGATCTGCCAGATGACGTCTCACTTAGTTGGATAAACCATATTCTTGGAGCCAACAATTTGGCGAAGAAACGCCAACATCTTGATCTTTTTTTGTCCATTTAAGAAAAAAAACGAAAGCACAAAATGTCCTACAGAAAAGCATATTAACTATACAATTTTTTTATATGCATTTACTATTCTTATTGGAATTTAAGCGTAATCGGTAACACAAATGAACTTAAATGAATCTTTTTACAAAGTGAGCCATTCAAGTTAGTTCAAAGCTATCGAACGCCCTTGCAATATTAAACTTGGAGTTGGCTAACTTCTTTTGAGACAGAATAGAGACCTTCTTTGAAAATTTGTGATGCTATAATTATATGAACAAAGGCGTCAACTTGTCTCAAGTAAATTGCCTTATTTGTTTTCGATACCGCACAAGTGTCGAGGGCTGACGGGGGTGGCAGGCGGCAGGGTGTCAGGGCGGTAGATCAAACGCGTCTTTGTTTTATCTCTGCGTGACAGTTGCTGAGCGCGTTGCGGGTCCTACATTGGCTTCGCTTTATGTTACACGAGCTTTGAACTTGAAGGTGACAACAGTTCTTTTTGTATCTCAATTTATATTTATTTTATTTCTTATTCGATCATTCATCTCATTTCTAGAAAAAAAAATGGAAATAAGATTTCACCATCAAACGAAGTCGTATTTATAAAAAATGTTACGGGTTCTTGTTATGATATTATTTTCACTATAAATTGAAACAACATTTCTTAGACCAATTTGTTGTTATTCGTTGGCTGAAGCAAAACTAAATCATTTTCTAAAACAAATTAATCTATCGTGTGTTATTTGTAAGTTAAGTGCTCGGAGTGCATAAGAACGTGTCAAGAAATAGCTGAGTAATATACGAGTGGAGATCGGCAGCCGATGTCGTAAAGTCACAAGTTTACGATCTACTCGACGGCGACAGCACACACCAAAACATATGCCGATGCTAAGCGCGTGTGTTCATATTTTACAATATTCACTACGTGACAAGAGATACTGTCAAAATTCATAGATTTAAAATTGAAAGGGTGTTAAGCGGTATTTAAGATAGCGGTTATTTTAAAGCAGGTGACATGTATGGTACTTAAATCGTTTCGTTAAAAGGTCTCTAAACAAATATTTTTGATAATGATAGATGGCTTTGAAAAACATAAAATTGCGCCGATAGAGATTCGAGACTAGATCTCATAATGCTTCAGAAACTGTTTCTATTTGTGCTATTGCAAATAAATTTATGTTAAGTAAAATCAAGGCAAGAAGAAATTCAATATAGCTTATTACAATTTTTTTGGTTTTTAGTAATAGTTGAATAAAATAAAAAGCCATTCCTATTCTACAATAATGGGGTCATTAGAGATAAACGCGGAAAGCAATTTATTCTATATCTATATTTGCGCAGCGCTTTGCCGGGAAGACATGTGTAACTGAATAATATCGTGTACGGGGATTTGGATTACAATTGCATGAAATATTATCGGTGGGCGCGGCCGCGACATATGCTGTGGAACCCCACAGCTATGAGCTTCGGCAAAGCGCGCGCAATAACGCGAATACCATGCGTTACTTCGTTAGTTTATTGGAAGATAATTCACAGTAGATAATAAGAAAAAGGAAGTAGTTTTATTTATTTAAAATGTTCTCTTTTAATTGCCTGTGATAACCTAACAGCGTTAAAGAAATTACATTCGTAAATGGAAGTTGAGCTTTCGTTCTTTTCCTATATCATTTGTCATCACGATTTTTACAAGATACGCTTTTAAAGTTAAAATATGACATCAGTATACAAGTAAACACATTCGTAATATTATGATATCGCTTAAATACGGTTATGTTCAGCTAATTCAACGCGGCGCGAGGGCGATGACAATGCTCAGCATCCACAGCGCGCACAAAAAACACGACATCTCTATTAATGTGCGTAATGCCCGCAACTAAATGCGCCCTAATTATTGTTATTCTATTCCAAATGGACCTATTTGAACTTTAATATTTTTATAAACTATTTCTGTTGCGTATTCCAAATTATTATCGAAATATACATGCTTATACGAGGCAAAAGTTACCCTATAAAATTTCAGGTTAAATTTGAATTGACTAAAAAGCAAAAAGAATAGTTAAGGAAAAAAGTTTCATCGATTCCAAGATGTATTTTAATTCTCTTCGAACAAATGAAGGAAAATAAAAGATGTTTGTGCTCCTCAAACTAAAATGCGTTTTAAAAAATGTTAACTGACTCTTGTTCAAATTCGGATGGACGTTAATGGAATTTCTAACAAGATTAATTAAACTTCTGCTATTCTAAGTAAAATAGTTTCACTAACATTAAAAATAAATTAAACCGAGAAAAATTTATCGTAGGCGTATCTGAATAGAGAATTAATCAATCTAAATGGATCTAAGAGTAAGTTCCCAAATCCTCCCGACAATTACACTAGCATCATTACACCGCGTATCTCACATCCCTAAATCGACAATATCTGTTAAGTCGCGTGCCGGGTAATCCCTTAGCTGTCCAACTCGCGTGTGAAGTGAATCAAATCGCCTTAGGGTTCGGTTCTCCGGTCTCCAGTCTCCGGTCTCCGGTCTCGAGTCTCGAGTCTTCGCTCTCGGTCGAACTTAGCGGATAGTCCTACGATTTGATAGCAAGGGTGTTGCTGAAAGTTAATTCATGTTTGATGTCATTGTAGCTTTATTACTTGTAAAAGGAAATGCAGTTTTCTTATAAATGACACCGTAGTGAGGGTGATTCTAATGGTAAAAGGTTTAACTTGCTTTGGTTTCATTGCATTGGAACCATTAATACTAAAAGAAGTTTGTAGAATAGTCTGGGAGCTAAATTAGTGCGGATTTTTTCCCATCCGATATTAGACAAGTTATGGAAATTGTCTTGTCTTGCAGAGTTTTAGCAAAACTTTAGTCAAGTCAGTTAAATTAGTTAATTTAGCTAACTCTCTCGTGGGATTTTATATGACATAATTATTTTAGTTTTAAAATTCAAATAGTAACGAGGAACTTTAAGATTTGGATGTAGATAATTTTGGGTTGTTTAGGCAAATTAATGGCTATCAGAGTTATCAAATTATCGACGCGGCGACAGAACAAAAGTGACGAATGTTCGGCAGTCATTGTTTAAATAATCCATTGAGTTTACAAAGACTACCCTCTCTCAGGGCGCGGAATTAACCCTTAAATGGTGTCGTGCGGGGGTTCGTCGACACGCGGACTGTCACATTCATAATATACCATAGTTTATTACAATATTTTCGCTCAATATTGGCCCCGTTTCCCCTAATTTATCTTACAATAGGACACATCATGTGATTAAATGCTTGGCAGCAAAATTATTCTTAGAATAATACTTTTTCTATATTAAATTTTATGATATTTTAAGGCGTTTGTGTTACATTAACAATATTTACTTGGGAATACCTGTTTCACAGTTTGACTTTAAAAAACTCAACATAAAAATTGTGTTAGAGAAGTTGTTCTTTGCCATTCAAAAATATTAAGCTCATGATATTAATTTATATTTTCTATTACATTACTCGTTTGATTATTTTTGAACTAATAAAAGTATTTTTTACGTTGTAATATCTTTATTACACATGGTACATATGAAAGGGGCAAGGGTGGGTTATTGCTTGATCCGTAATGACAATAAATCATTTGATTTGGTGACGAAATACGTATTCCCTGCGCACTATCACATTTTGTAAATCATTTTCATGACAGTAACATGGGATCATCGTTGTTATGATATTCCAAGTTATGTGAGTACTGCATTTCGTTTTTAAATGAACATTAAGTTCTAAGTGGTAAAAAGTAAGTAGGAGGAAAAATTACTTAAGCAAATCTTAAGACACTTTTCGTAATCTATATATATAAAAGAAACTCTTGTTAGTTATACTATTTATAACTCAAGAACGGCTTTAACGATATGGCTGAAAATTCATGAAGAGGTAGCTTAGAGCCAGGAATAGGACATAGGATACTATTTATTCGGTTCGACAGCGATGGATGGATGGATGATTATTAGAGTTTGTAGCCTAAACGAGTAAATAGATTTCGATGAAATTTTGTATTGACGTGCATGATAGTCTGGCAGAACACATAGGCTACTCACTTTTGTTTATTTAATTCCACGCGGACGGAGTCGCGGGCGAAAGCTAGTTTTATATAATAGTTTTAGAAGGACAGAAAGAATTTAATTCTTGTACTTAGTACTGTTTGTATTTATGCATTCAATAAGACACGCTATCGTTAACGATGTTCGCTTTCTATTCAACCTATGTTTATAGTTAAAAGGTGATCGTTAGTTGATTGATTTATGGCATTCGTAAGATTGTGTATCGTCGGCGCGGGACGTAAGCGTAAAGTAAGCAGATCGATGTTGTATACACAGCGGGAACAATGGGCCAAGGCGTCGACACAATGGACAATGCCCATGCCTCCGATACTAACACATCTATCTGCTTGTGTGCGTACGCTACTTACGTAACAATACCTCTGTTATGGCTGCTCTGTGGTATAGTGCTTTCTTCATAACTTGTCATTCTTAAGACCGATTTTTCTTCATTTTAAACATCGAGAGAATAATATACAAAAGTTGTTAGAAATATACTTGACTTTTTACAAGAATGTCTAACCACATATGACGTATGATAGCTACTAGAATAGATAGAAATGGCTTACTTAATGCTTGTAGTATCAACTCTGACCAATCGTCGTATTTTTGATCAGGTCCTACGTTGAATATACTAGCAAAAAGAGCACAATTTCAATGTTGTTAGTTGTCTACTATCTATAAACTGTAGACATTCCATAACTTTGGGCTGATAACAAGATTAGTACTTTGTTTATAGCAGTTTCTTTTATCGATATCAATAATAAACATCTGTACAATTAGGTCGTAATGCACATTTCACAGAAGGCGTGGTCGCAGTAGATAAGTAGATTTGTGACAGCACAGTAGCGACACACATAAATTTGTGCGGACAAACACCGTTACATCGGCTTAGCTTCCGAACAAACAGGGGCACCCGCTAACATCGTATTTGAGGCTTGCAGCTTCATTTATGTCAGTAATATTCATAATAAATGTCATACTAGCTTAACCTCATAATGCAGTGAGTTTTCACTGCCGCAAAATACAGAAATATGTTCTTGTCTCCATTTTATTAAAAAGAACGAAAAGGACGATAGTGTTTTTTCTGGTTTAAAATATAGTATAACTACTCACAGTTATATTTCGTTTGTTATATCTTATTCATGTAATCAAATCGATTAATAATTATTCAAGTCAATAATTCTTCTAAGCAACATTTATCAATTTATCAAATATTTTTATTTCCGTTTTGTTGTAAATATATTTTATATCTTTATCAGTTTTGCTGTAAATTAGTTGTAACTATGAATAATCGTACAATTTGGTACGATTATATTTTAAAAAAAGCTATTAAAACTTTAAGCACTCAATACGCGGGAATGATATCTTTAGGACCTTTCAGTAAGCTATCAAAGGATCTGGTCTTTTTGGTTGATATTGAACCATCCTAAGTTGTTTAGCGGACGTGGGTTCTCTGACCTGGGTATATATGACCCCACGCAGACGCTCAGCAGTTGCAAGCGGCGCGTGCTCGGGCGGCTGCGCGCGCACAATGCAGCGGAAGACGTCGCCGCGCCCCGGCAGATGGAGCCACCGACGTCTTGAGACTCGTTTCTAATGAGCGCTATTTTATTGACCTGGAGGGTATTATAATTGTTGAATTACATTTTTTATCTGCGGCCTGTAGTTCGCATTAGTCTTAAGCCCGTTATCAGTTTAATAAATTGGATAGATTATTGTACGTCTGAATAAATCCTGTATAGAGGGAAACACTACATAATTATATGAAGTCGTAGTATTTATGTCGAAATAATTAAATAACTTTTATTAGTATGATGATAGCAGCATATAATATAATTGCTATGTCTAACTACTCGTATAATATATTTTTCTGTAGAAGAAATTAAAATAGCTATCGATTAAGTGGCAATCAACAGGTTAGAAAATTATTTTTGGTCTTGACTCAATAGATAATACTCGTAATTTGAATACTGGAGTAGACACTACACTATGGTTTAGAAAAAAGATTTTAGGGATATATTTAATTAAAATATTGTCCAGGTTTTGGCATGAGGACCGTCTATTAAAACTCAAAATACACTTCCGGTATGTCGTCCGGTTGCGCACGCGTCGCGTCGCGCACGCACTCATCGACAACTCAAAACATATCTACAGACACACACAGATAAGAACACGCGCCAAATTGAGTGCCGTAATGAATGAACCCTAAAATAAACCGCGGCACAAAGCGAACATCTTGTATTACATTTGTATAGGAAGGAAGTAGGAAAGCAGCTGCTTCTGACTTCTTTTTCTTCGATTTGGTAATGATGGCTTGTAGTGCACTACTGCTTTGTTCCGGTGTCCTGTCGCGTGCCTCTACCTATTATCGTACTATAAGTAGGTGGAAAGGTGTTCGGGCGTGTCTTTACCGTTGCCTCACAAGATGTTTTGATAGTGTTTAGTTGTTTAAGGACCATGCGTTGTGTAGCTTTTTAATGCAATTTTTTTTATCTAGTACCAATTATAGTCGCTGTTTATAAGTACAACGCCACATCTTAGTAATTATAAATGTAATGCTGATTCACAAATGATATTATGTATGACGTAACATATAAGCTGTTATTTTTCTTTTGCATTAGCTTTCGCCCGCGACTCCGTCCGCGTGGAATTAAAAAAAAGCAATAGTGGGTAGCCTATGTGTTCTTCCAGACTATCCTCTTCATCTATACCAAATTTCATCGAAATCCGTTCAGCCGTTTAGGCTACAAACTCTAACAAACATCTATCCATCCATTCATCTAAACTTTCGCATTTATAATATTAGTATGTATGAAGTATGATTTATGTTTCATAAATTTTAGTCTGCATAAAGACATATCTTTAACGGACTTCTCTCTAAAAGAAGAAACTACACTTTTATTACGAACAGTATTTTTACTTTACAATAATCAATAATTTATATAGCCCCTCAAAATCCATATTATTGGTTTGTCCGCGGATAGTAATGTAAATAGTGTAAAACCGCTAGAGATAGAACGTAGCCAATTATGCAAAATAAGCGTCTTGGAGTTACGGGAAATCAAGTCCACATAATTACTAAGCCAGGGGAAAAGACCAAGAAAGACGACATATATCCTATAATAAGAACATAACTAACTTCATTCTTATATGATCAATGTAAGTTCATAATACCATTTTATATTTTTACGTGATCTAGTTTACAAGTTTGTAGGACTGTAACCTACATATATTTATTACCTACCTACATATATTTTTCTTAGCATGAATGGGTCGGCTCGCCCGGTGCAATACCACGACCACACAGAAGACAGGCGTGAAGTGGAAGC
>LD688935.1:1463338-1475183 GCA_003118335.3 Papilio memnon
TATGTGTGAAGTCAACCAACCCGCACTTGGCCAGCGTGGTTGACTATGGCCTAGTCACCCTAACTAGGGTAGTCTCCGAGCCCCTAGGTGGGGACGTATAGTGAGCTGGTGATGATGAAGCTACTGTTAGTATCTATTGAAATTTTCAGCAATTTACAATTATCTATATTAACGTGTTCAGCAACACTATAGTTATGTAAATAAGTGGGATATAAAAACTTGCGTATTAGAAAAACTGACTAAACAAATTATTAAAGAGTCACATTATGCACGTTTCTATTTTATCACAATAATTGCAAAAACCTTCACACCCTCGCAATCATAACGACTTGACACAGAGTCGATTTAATACGCGAACTGTGAAATCGATTACGACATCTGTTGGAACGGGAATCGATTATCAGCCGTCATGTCTGTCGCAAATCGATTCTAGTTGTCGCCTTCACGTTACACTGTTTGTGGATGAGGTACGTAGTAAGAGTTTAATTACAACGCTAAATTTAACAGAGATTTATAACCTGCATATAGGTCAAGACGAGCGTATTGACACTACATTTATAAAACAAACATAAATCGTGTAATGGTTCAGGTAAATTGTCTTCAAATTTGATGTATTTTACTTTGAAACATGTAACTATAAATCTAAAAGTTGTGTTATTCAAATGGCACGCAAACGTTAGTTGAATTAACAAATATGTAAGTTAACTGCAATAAATAAGTGGAAGTTAAAAGCATGATTTGTCTATACAGTTTCAGTCTAACCAATAAACATATAAATCTAGCTTCATAGTTCATCTAAGTTTAAAGTATAGAAAGTACAGTTACGTAGTAGCGTAGAGCTAGTGTAAGCGATCTTGTCTCGCACCTGTGTAGAGGTCCAGAGGTTCAGATTTTCAGTCTGTAGCAGACAAAGACGTAGATAAAGAGGAACATCCCATTGGTGCATCGGCGGCGGCCACGCCCCGCTCCTACGCCGGCCAATCGCGTCCGTCGCCGCATCTTGAACATTATCTAGTTATCTCCCTTCTCACTTGCCACTACGCTGACACGATGGTTTCAGCCACTGAAAAACTAACATCTGAAGCGTGTATGTAGCTCGAATGGAATCTTGTTCTTTGTTAGGCTTTAATTTTTTTATATACAAATTAAATTAGTGTATGAAAATCTATGGCATATTACACTATTATATTAGTCATAGTTGACAGTGCATCAAAATTCCTTTATGTTAAAAAAGTTTTTGTGTAATTATTTAAAAAAGTCTTGACAAAGTTACTAATACGTTAAATTTATGTTGTGTTATTTGTTTTCATCCCAAGTGACTGTTTCCGCTCGATGTTTGATATCTTGACATACATTGTTTGAAGTACAGCACTATAAGGTTCGTTTAAGCTGTTTACCAGTCACTTTACAAAGGTAGTTGTTACTAAAGTACCATTGTTTAGGCAGGTGTGGATGTCTATCGTAACAATGTTGCTATCGATAAAAATTTAGAATTACAACACTGATAAGATTTTTTTTTTACCAAATGTGAAGTGGAAATCGTAAAGTAGCTAAATAAAGTCTTTCATATTAATCTACATCTTTATATGCGGTATCGTAAATTTCATACTTATTGATTGTTCAGGTAATCCAATATTATGTTATTTCAGATACTTTTAAAATCACATTAAATAGACCAAAATCAGTATGTTATTTTCAGACTTTAACCTTGTATTAAGCGACCCCAAAAGACTGGTGCGAGCGAGAGGGGTGCTGCTCAAAGACAGCATTGGGGTGTGCGCGGGGCGCGGGCGTCGGAGCGGGAGCGGGGTGCGTCCCTGCCGAGGGTTATGATTCGGGATCGTAGGGATGAGCCGGGCTCTCGCTTCCTCTCGCGTTACTCTGGCACCGTTCGTCGCGGCCAACGCACATATCTGCCGGGACCGCGCACCATCCCGCGACACACAAACGGACATTTTCTATCGACAAGTCTATCCCATCACTAGATACTGAACGAAATTATACAATTTTCTTGATATTTTTTTTTGTTATTTTTTCGTGTAAGTGCAGTGTTGCGTTCCAAAATTAGTGGTCTAAAATTATGAAATAAATTCTTATTGGTATTAGAAAAATTTTAATTTTCTAAAAGTGTAAAATTTATTTAAATATTAGGAACATTTACATATCAGTGCTTCATTGAATAATGACCAACATTGTCGATTTATAATCAAATATATGCATTAAAATGAAGATGTCTGGTAAGTCGAATCAGATTTTTGATTATGAGTTGTAACTTAGGTAAGCTTTAGTTACAACTTAGTAATAAGAAAACGTTACATTGGTGAGTAGTTACACCAAAGTAATACTTATCATACTGGTTATTTCTGAAGTGTATAGATTTTTTTTATTGAAATAACCAATAAAATTTTGTCCTTTTAATCATAATTATAAAATCTTTCGTGTGTATTTCCGAAATAATAATTTCGAAATAAACAAAATAGCCGTAAATACGGGAACACAGTTCAGTGGTTGGACATCTTACTTTCGGTCATAAGTTCAATCCAAGAAGAAAGGATTTCGTTACGGCAGTGATAATTTTCTCTTATCTAGTCTAATGTTATTTTTACTTTAATTACCTGTAACAAATAAGTAATTGTACCTATACTTTATTAGGAAAATTAATGAAAAAATAAGAAAAATTACTTGAAGTCAAAATTTAATTGTATCCTTGACTACAATAGGGTGACCTACTGGCATATTTGTGTTGATTTATAAACATTATTTTCATATCTTTAAATTGGATCAATATTAAAATCTCTATCTACATATTGTGTTATAAAGCGTTAACTCAATCATATTTTTAATCTAATTAATTCTATCTATTTGATGCCTAGTAAAATATTCCTAATTTATTAATAGCTAGCTGTTCCCGTGTGGCTTCATCCGCGAGAAATTATTATAAAAACTTTATTTTATTATTTACATTTGTGACATTCTCAATTGCAAATGTCAAAACTCAAATGCACAAATAACAACGATTGCAATTTTGCTTCCTTGATATTGGCAGCAACTTATGGTCTCTTTTCCACATTTGGATTTTTATCCAATTTATTTACCCCCTAAGTTTAATAGCGTGAAAATATATAACCTAAAGCGTGGCGTTAATGTAGGGCTTTTTATTAAAAAAAGAATTATTCAAAAATATGTTGTAACTGCTGACATCTTAGGCAACAAAGAAGTGTGTGTTTACGCTTTATTATATTAGTATCGATATAGATGAATAATTAGAAATGTTGTTATTTTACATTATTATTGAGGAACATGTTTCATTTATTAAAAGAATAAAAACTTTATCAGCCTTAAAATATGCAAATAAAAATCAATATTTAAAACATTCGTTGTCAATTTCAAAATCCTTGTTAAACAAAACCGTTTTTTGTATCCACTTGAGTGGTATCTATGATTCTGTTAAGGGTGTGCGAACAACCCAAAACATCTCGAATCTGCGGTTATTAGTAAAAGGTTATTTGTCATCCCTATATTACCAAAGTGTAACCTTTTGACAATCGCCGCCGGGGACTTTGCCTTGTTTATCAACCATATTATACACAACTTAAGTTGTTACATTTTTATTTACTCTACTCGTATGCGAAATATGTTTTTATTCTTGGCTGAATGCGGCGTTACCTTTGTCTAATTTCAAAAAAATATGCCCGAAGTTCTCGATAGATTTTTTTTAACTGATCTTAAAATTTTTATTTATTTATTTTTACCCTATCGTTATTAAGATTCTTGTGTTAATTTGTGAGTGCTGTTATTTATCTAAACGGTCACGATTTCAAGTGATACGTAGCTTACTTAAATCTAAAACATTACTATCAAGTACTCTACTTAATTGAATAAATACAATTGTTTAACTACATTTATTTTCTGATAATGTAGGACTTCCTAATCTTTACAATACATTCTAAAGATGATAATAACTTTACACTGTTACCAAACAATACATAAATAGGAAGTCAGTTATTTTCGATACGCATATGCTTGTCACATTTCCTTTGATATTTATGTACTGTTAAAGTATTAGAAAGTAGACTTTCTAAGAATTCCAAAGAAGTCAATACCTAGTACAAGCTGTACTGTCGTATATCGGATGAGGCATGCTTGAGTATGGCTATTTAAATGCAATTGTCCTCCTAAAATGAAGTTCACAGCAATAGTTACCTTAAAACGTTCCTTTAAAGGTGTGTTTCCTCCGTGATAATTGTAAATATACGTTTGGTTGGGTAGTTAAGAGTATTTTATGAGTGAACACAAGCGGAGACGTCGAGTCTTCGGTGACACGACGACGTAAACCGTGAATATTGTCAGTCGGCGTGGCTAACACGTGAAATCAGCGCGCCGTAGGGTCCACGGACGAAGGAAGATTCGAGATAAACCAATAATACAGTTAGGTTTTAGCTGATACCTATTGCTATAATAGGTAGTTAATTACACGTGTTGATAAAACCAGATACCAAAATTAGTGATTAAAATTATCATTAAATTTAGCCTTTATTACCTCTTCTGTTTAATAGAGAATAGCGCTTACCCTTACAGTTTTTTCTTGTTAATTGGTACATTAGCATTACCGGTATTTGGGTATTAGTGATAACATTTAGTTAATTCTCTAAAGCTTTTTAATTGGTGTAGCTTTTTAAGCTACTGAAAGCTGTTATTTTTGCTCTATTAGCTTCATAGATTTTTATTGTTTAAAGTTGAACTAAAGATTGTTGAATATGATGTTTGTGTGGTGTCACTCCACAGTTTTTAGTCCGCTGCATGTTCTTATTTTAAGTCTGTCGTGTTTCTGCGGAAACCGGAGATTTAACGACGACTCGTCCGCATTGTCCGCGCACGCAGCGCGCGAACTCACCTCGCCATCACTAATTTGAATTTGAAATTCGAACGCGCTTTTTACGACACCTCGTTTTAGCGTAGCAGCCAGACACATTCACTTTATAATATATTCTAGAGAATAATTAATATTCTTTATTCATGATATGACATAACTCAGTGGCTGTGACTATAAATTGAGGGATGAGATGCAATAACTATGCAAAACTTGATAATTTTATTCAAAGCAGACTTATTGATTTCATTGCTATTTTTCTTGCAAATTCATTAAAATTACTGACATAAAATTACATCAAATTACTGTCTGTAAATTGACAGTCAACTTGCTATTTTAATTTATTATTATTTCAGCGCTACAACAACTATTGCGTGAAGTTAATAGTTCTGATAGTTCATGAGCATAAATTATGATGATTTAAAAACTAGAGCGCGACAGGTGAAGTCGGCATAGCAACCGAACATTAAAAGAGAACAGTCCTCACCGAACTGGATCCACATAAAGGGATCAAAAAGACATGTTCGCACATCCTGCGCATTGTGAACGCGCACTGCACCTTTGTTATGTTAAGCAGTTATCATACCAAGCCCGTATTGTATTAGGCTGTGATCAAGCGTCTAATTTTATAGCGTTTTTTTTATCGCACGTGCGGAAGACGTCCTGACAAGATAGGGGGTTGTTTTAACAAGTATATTAGTAGTAATGGGGTGCGTTATGATTTATGGAGTGTCTCTCTCACTTGTGTTTGCTTGGGGGATGCGTTTTATTGATGGCACGCGTATGTTTTACACTTTGTAATAATTTCTCACATTGAAAATTAAGTGACGTAATTTGTTTCCTTTGATAATTCCTGTACAGTCGTGTTTAAAACTAATAATCATATTTTCAATTGATTGTAATTGAGGAAGTTAATCATTATGGAGTACAGGAAAAAAAATATGTAAATTAATTCAATACAAAAATAAGTAGGTGTAAGTAACTTTACCGGTATAAAGCCAATAAAAGAGACAATTTCTAGGCCATATTTAGAGCTAAACAATATTTCATATTTATTATTTTCACGAATTAGATGATCAGTTCCCGCAGATCGGACAATGAAATATTGCGAACAAAAAAGTTATAGAAGTAAGTTCGGATTTCAATGAATGTAAAATTCCAGAGTTATACAATAATTCGGAGGAACCACTCGATTCAGATATCTCGGTGTGGATTTGCATTTGGGAGGGATTCTCTCAGCGGTAAGAGACAAGCGGAAACGCTTTGTGTGGAGCGGAAATGAGGCATAATGCGAGCACCATCTTGCATTCCATCATTTTATTTTTGTCTGAAAAATAATCGGACAGGTTCACATGCACGCAGGCAAACGCGCCGATGCACTTTATAACGTTGCCAAAGTTCCAATCTTCGTCAAAGAAAATTTAAGGCTAAATTAACAATTTCTTAATTGTTATATCGAATTTTGTTCGATGTTCGTCGTTAAAACAGTTGAAAGTCAGTCTACCCTAAATGCTTTTTTTAATGACTTAAAACTTATTTCCATGTAGTTCGACTTTTTAAAATCAGTAAGGTGATTTTTGAAGCCTGAATATTCAAAGTTAACAGTTGTGTTTTGTTAACAGCAGCAGAGAGCCAGGAGTCTGGCAGCCCGGCCCCAAGTCCCACCAACTCCGCGGCATCAGAACCAGCGCCCACCTTAGTGCATATCAAGCAGGAGCCAATGGCGCCCGGCACAGACGTTAAAGAGTACTACGGCAACATAGATTTTGGTATCCCAGATGCCTATCTGCCACAGAACTTCGCGGATTACGGACAAAATTTTCTACCCAGACCTCTAGATTTACCTCATCCAGACTTCCTCGATCCGGATAAATGTCCCGATGAAAAATATGATCCTAATAAAGATAATGATGTAGACAACTCAGAATATAATCTGCCCAATGAACTGGAGATAAAAAATGGCGGAGTATTCGCGAGATGCAGTATACCAGTTGGTAATAAGTACGGACCGTTCACCGGCAAATGGGAATCGAAGATTGTAGACAGAAGATATGCGTGGGAGGTGAGTTTTTTTTTAAACACTCTAGCCCTTTCTTAAAGAATAAACCACTTGTCTTACTTAAGTGTTACGATGTGTGGAAAAACGGAACGCGACGGTTAATAAATAACGCCCGAAAATTGAAGTTAACTGCACACGTCAAGCGAAACAGTAAACTGTTGATTTTATTGGTTCCTTCAAGTAGCACTGTTCTTTCGTCGTGTCTTTTTAATTATAACAACACTTCTACCTTTTTTTAATAAATCACTTCGTTAAATATTTCTTTACCAAAAAATTAAGTTGTTTTTTACGTGAGCATTTTAAATACAATAAGATAAAAGTTTTTTCAAGTTAAAACAGACCAAAGTAGCGTTAAAATTTTCAACATCATAAGTACCTTGCACACGGATAGGTTTAAATAGTATCGATAGCTTCGGTATTATTTGCACGACTGTCAAACTGCGACTCGTGTATGGAAGTCCTTATGCATGCCAAATAATTATAATTTTAATCTCATGTTGGGTATTCATGTTCTTTATCCCTAAAACAATTATTTATTCTACGAAATAAGACACTTTCGTATATCGGAGTGAATGCCCTACAAGAATAAGTTTGGGCGCGGCGAGGTTATCTCTCAGGAAGCGGAAGTCGATTGTATTCGCCATTTGGATTGCGAAACGACAGATAGAAAGTATTGAATTACTTGCAAATGTAAAGCGATTGTTGATCATTTGATGCAATGTAGAAAGCACAAAAAATTTAAGCTCGAACGTGCTTTTAGTAAAGATAATTTAAGGTGGTCTAAAACATATTGCGTATTATACTTAATATTAGTTAAGCGTCAACGAGAGGCTGTACCGTATAATTTCAGTAATACATTTAGTATGGTTAAGACAGGTTTTTTATTGGAATTGAATGGATAAAAAAAATTGAATATTCGAATTTTTGATTATAACAACATTCGAGTAGCTTATAGATTGAAATTAAACAAAAGATATTTACCAAAATTATCTTATATCTCGAGAAATTTAATTAAAAATGCAATAAAAAAAATAGCGGACTTATCTCTTATACCATAAACGTGATGTTGACCTACAATAACATAAAAGACCGGACGCTGTGAGCTCGCAATAGACCCACGAGATGAGCAAACGCCTATCGGATGGCGGATTCGAGACAGATAATAGTCGTCTGCGATGTAGGTGTTGTATTGCAATCAAACCACACCATTGTCCCGTCGGGAACCGCACTTAGTTCCGCTGCTTAAACAACTCAATAGCTTTATTTAGACGTTCATAATTTCAATACAATTATAAGACTGCAATAAATAGATTGTATGATATAATAGTTTTGCTTTCGGAAGAAAATTGTTTTGATTGTTAAGTCCGATTAGGGAATTTTAAATGTAATCTTTTTTATGAAATTATTCTTTATCTAATCTTATTAATATTATAAATGCGAAAGTTTGGATGGATGGATGGATGTTTGTTAAAGTTGTAGTCATCTTACTAATATTATAAATGTCAAAGTTTGGATGGATAGATGTACGTGGAGTTTGTAGCCTAAACGGCTGAACGGATCGCCATGAAATTTGGCATTGATGTAGAGCATAGCCTGCAAGAACACATAGGCTACCTACTTTTATTTTGCTTTTTAATTTAAACAGTGACATAGTCGCTGTTAAATTATATTTTATTCGATACATTTCCTTACTTCAATTAGAATTGTATGCTACATGAAAAAACTGGTACGAATATTGTACTACGTGTTTCCGAATTGAATTTATCAATTACATGAAACGAAATAATAACAAAGATATTAAAGGTTTCACATTATACAGTGGTCCATTGATGCGGTAATCGCGCGTGACTTTGTTGTAAAAATGCCAATTTTGTTCATCATTATACCGCATGAAGCGCTGACCGCGCGACTTCTACTGCGTTAGGCAAAGCCACTCTTTGATGTCTACCAACTCACTGACCAAATCGAACCGTAACGATATACTTTTGTCACTGATTGTATCAAATACGAAGTGTAGAAATTTAATGGAATACATTAAAATTATTAGATTACGTTTAAGTATAAAAGCTAGGCTTTTAGAATATAATTCACATGCTAAAGTCTAGTATTTTAACCTAGACTCTGATAAGAGTTGATTTTAAAACTAAACTACATTATATTCTGTTCTGATTAAAGTTAAAGAGTAATTTTTAACTTAATAAGTAATAAGTCTTTTTGTATTTGAAGATTACAATGTAAAACAGTAAAAATTCGCTTTAAATATCTCAGATAAATCTAAATTTTGGAAAAAACTATCTTTTATTTAAAGTAAAACGTATTCTCTGAATCTGTTCAAATTGGAGACGTAGGATTTTAATCATTTCAATAATCTCACGTATCTAGGTAAACGAAAGGGGTGCGGTATTGTGTAATCAATCAAGCGGTAACATTATCTAACCACCGTCTCACAAATTTTGATATCTCTACAAAGATCTCGAAAAAAAACATCCGGGTAATAGCGGGACCTTTTTACTTGCACATCCCATGTCAAAGTGCATGAAAGGTTGCGAAATAAACCTTAATTTTAAAGTTAAGGCGTGACCCCCGTCAACAATTTTTTTTCTATCCAAAAATTTACACTTTTTTAAACCAAAAAATCGCAACGGTAAATTTAACAATGAGAGATGTCACCGTATTCCTAGTTAAAAGTAAAAACTTGATTGGCTACTTTTTATTGAATAAAATCTTCAGAAAATATCTCGAGAAGCATCTTATTCTATTCAATTTTATAATAATAAGTACTTTATTGAATTTATTCCTGTGGTAAATATTTTCTCACAAGTATTTCGCGCGTAAAACGTTCGATAGTTGTTTTTAATTTTCATTTATCTCTTGTAGAATAATATTTAAATTTGTCGATCAAATATTTAAAACCCATACAACATGAATGTTTATTTAAATAAGTGGAATAATTATTGGTTATCTGTATGCATTTCTTATGAGATAAACTGGTTTGTAATAATGATGCGTCAATCAATATTACGCATAATTTCATAACGGTATTATTTTTTGGGGTGCATCTGACAATCGATGCGAAATTGACACGTAATACGGACGCCGCTAATTGTAATAGCAATTTTATGTCGTTATGGAAATTAAAAAAAATGTTTTCAATTCGGCAATATTTGCTGTTTGCTGAACAGAGGGAATTGGATATGAATTTTTAATATGACTCTGTTTGTTGTTAACCTACGAAGCGTCAAACCAGAACAAAGTACCAGTGCTGCGTAATAATTTTTATTTTGCAGTTTTAACGGTCAGTAGATAGAATAATCTCTTTTTAAATCGGCGTTCTAAATTTGAAATTAGAATTATATTTTAAAGCGCCCTCTCAGCAGCTTTAGGTCGTTGCACTGCTGTCACAATATCTGTCATATTCGTGTGACATCCTTTCATAGCTGGCCACCCCCTTCGGCAAAGGATTAGCCATCGCGTTGCCCCATTACATCTTCATTACGGTAGGCGGCTGACATACCCCAAGTATTGTTACATTTGTTGTAAAAAATATTATTGTTATTATATTTATTGGCTGCATTGATAATAGACATTTATACGATCCGCGCATGATCTCCTCTTTCAAAGGACGTACAGATGTGATGTGCTGACGGTTTTCATTACACTGTTGGCCGAAAATAATTGGTCATGCAATATTTTAATTAAAACACTTTTCGGTTGAAGTTGTATCATAGTTTTTGAGATATAAGTGTTTATGTTTTTAGTCTCTTATTTTAATTAGCGAAGTAGAATACTTTGGTTCCAAAACAATTGACTGACTTCTTAATTAAATTTATTACAATCGTTTTAATGTTTTATAGGAGATTGGTCATAAAATAAAAATGTACTCGTGTTATTTTTAAACAGAAGATGTAAATTCTGAGTTAAATCTACGATACAGTTCTATATAACTTGTCCGTTTTTATTGGCATACAGTGTATTATAATCTAAGCTTAGGTTCCATCACCGATGTGACATTGAATATGTTAGTTAATATCACACCTGGCACTTTATATATCGCTTCTTCATCACATTTTGAATACGAAATTTTCAAAAAGAAATAATATAAACGAGAATGATAGTAACTATCAGGTTGATATAGATTTAATAACTTAGTTAAGTACCTTATTCACTTTCCCTAGCATTTGTTTTTTTAATTTTAATAAAAATGAAGAAGTTGTGTCATAACCACTTGATTATATTTGATTTATCACTAAAATAACGTAATGAATAATATCTGCAAGGGTGCTGCGACCCCAAGCATACGTCTATCCAAACATCTCTATTATTATTAACAACATAACACTTATCAGTTAATCTTACACCGTTGCACAATAGCAGCTAATCTCGAGGCGTGATAGAAATTTATCTCTACCCCGGCGAATCATTGTCACATCGGACCCTTCGTTTGTTACAAAAATGCAATGAGAATTAAGGGAAATTTTGGTCTTTTTAAGGAAATAATGTCTTATTTTATTTCTTCCTATAATTGCGTTAACTTCAAATAGTAGTAATGGAACTTTTATCAAATACTAGCTTTCGCCCGCGAGTCCGTCCGCGTGGAATTAAAAAAAAACAAAAGTGAGTAGCTTATGTGTTCTTCCAGACTATCCTCTACGTCTATGCCAAATTTCATCGAGATCCGTTCGGTCGTTTAAGCTATAACAAACATCCATCCATCCATCCATCCATCTAAACTTAGGCATTTATAATATTAATATTATTATATTATAATTATATATTATATATTATTATATATATAATATTAATATTTATATATATAATAGTAGTAATAATAATAGTAGTAGTAATAGTAAGATATGCGTTTCATTTACAATAAACTACATTCAGTAATTTTTTTATCCTGATTGGCCGTATAAACT
>LD688935.1:1486972-1518058 GCA_003118335.3 Papilio memnon
AAGTTGCTGCCAACATCAAGGAAGCAAGATTGCCATGGTTTGTCATTATGTCATGTCATTTTGACATTTGCTATTGATAATTTGACAAATGTATGTAAACAATGAAATAAAGTTTTTATAATTTCACGCGGATGAAACCGCACGCGAACAGCTAGTGTAATATAAAATAGCACAAAAACATAACAGCATCAATTTAATTTTTGCATTTTTAAAATAGTTTTAAAACTCTATGTGACCCCTGTCAATGAATAACATCAGATATAAAAATAGTATGTTTTAATAACATCGAAAAGTTATAATCCACGTCATACGCAATAACAATATCATCGTAAAGTTAACCCTTTATTAGTCGTATATTTTTTGTGAGTGGCCGCGTGCGTCCGCGCGTAATGAATGACTGTCGTTCTGACATTTGTCATCGAGCAATTGTCGCACAGATTAAAATTGATGACGTTGCTTTGTCGCGCGACACGCATGCGCCATTGTTGTACTGCACTATTGTACAATACAATTGAAATTCACAAATATCAGTATGTTTCTATCTTAATTACATGCAAATCTTTTTACTTCATTAACCACAAGCAAGCTTTGGAGTATAATAAAATGTTGCTAAGAATATATCCTACCTAGTTATCTGGTTTTATAATTATAACACTAAACTTCTACGAGTACCTAATACTCTATTGAAGTAAAGTAATCAAGAGTCACTTAATAATTTCCTACCAAATTTATTTAACTAACTTATAGAAAGTACGGTCATCTTTCTAATTTATACTATCCACCCTAATCACGAATAGACATTTTAAAAATAAACTAAGATAAATGTGAAATAAAACTAACTATTTCAAAACTAAAATTATTGCACAAAATGTAATCGTCACAGATTAGCAACGATTCCCCGCCGATGAAAAGGAATGATTAATCAAAAAATTAACCGACAACAATAGCCGCAGCCCCCATTTAACCGAACACAATCACACTGCATCCCACATCGCGTATTTATTTAACAATCAAATAAATATTACGGACAATAAAATTGAAATATTTCAATTTAACGTCCCCGTCGCAGCGAAAGGGTTAAATCTGCTACAGGGACGCGTGTCTCGCTTTTTATTCGCAGATTAGTCGGATATAGTCTTATCTTGATTTGATGCTAAATTAAACAATTTATGAACAATCGAAGCTTTACTTTTATTTATCTTTTGTTTAACTTATTATAAAGTTGTGTATTACAGTGTCGGCTTCCATTGGGAAGAATTCCCGAAAAACAAAATTTCTTTTACGACTAATTTTAGATCTATTTGGATCGATACTTCTTCTTGTGCTGCTCTTCGATATTACAGTTAACTTTTAGTTATTTCAAAGCAAATAGTACATGTTATTATTATATCAGGAATATGAAAGCGGATCAGATACTACCGGTGCCGGTGGGTAGGGATTGCGTCCGGCGGGCGTAACGGTACGGGTCCGCGAGGACGGACACGCACCTGATGCTTTGCAACTTGCAACCGCCTCAAGCGCTGTCAGGATACTGCGGGAAAACAGATAACTTAAATGTATTAATATGCCGATAGAATTCATACATAACAACATTTGAATTACCCCATTGCGTGTAAAAGTTTGAGCCGAATAAAAAAAGTGAACCACCTTAACCGACAAGTATACAAGCGTAGATACATGGATGTAGAGGCGAGAGAAGTTAGCCAAGATTGTTCCGAAGTTAACAAAATAACTATAAGCTATAATTTATATTATAATGAGTTTTGCGTGGTCATGCGATGCCAGTTCTATCAATTTAAAAGATGCAAATAAGTTAACGGCAACAGGTGAATGTCGAGGGGTTATAAAGATCGGTATACCACCGTCACGGTGGCCGCGCCCGCGCGTCATCTGTTGACGCCGTGGGAAAACTTAACGCCCGCGCGTAATGTCGCGGTAAAATTAAATAATTGTTTAACGGTCAGAATTTAAGATACAAGCTTTTTAAATTTTATTAGCAAACTAAACTACCTTAGAATAATTGTGTGATTATGAACTAAAGATAGATTTTTTTTGGCTTAAAAGACGTTTTTACAGAGGCATACCTTTTGTTTTCTGTTTGCTTTTATGACCTCCATTAAAAAATCATCTACTTAAAGTACCACTTTATAATCGATAGTTTTATTTTGCGTGCTTTTTTGTGGGTTTTTTATCTATTTGTGTTAATCGTGTTAAGTGGATCGTAAAGTTGTAAGCTTTTATAATTAAGTAATCGTCAAAATTAGGGTAAGCATGTCTGTCGCGCATTTAAAGTCTTTTTTATTTGCACGAATCCACAACCTATCAACGTTTAATTGTTCTCGTGCGTGTAGAATGTTTGAAAGACTATGGAGTCATGATTTGGTGGATTTTTTATCGTCGGCCTTACATGCAATCATATCAGAGGCAATAAAGTTAATTTAACTAAGTTTATTGTTACAATTAATATTTTCATGACCTCTATACAAGAAGTAGGAAATTTATTTGAAGACAGGTTAAACTACCGTAGTAAATGTTGATCTTAGCTTTTTTAATCAAATTAGTAAATTCTTCTTTGTTTTAATATTGATAATAATGACAGAATAAGAACATGAAACGGTGATTTGAGGATTCGGAATAATGCTTGCTTCCTTGTCTTTTAATCACTTTTTACTGTCCAGTTTCCTAAGACTTCTATTTGTATAATGGTAAAATAATGAAGAAATCGAATAATCAATCGACTAAGAAATAAACACCCAATAGCTTTTACTATAAGTTATTTAAGATATTACGTGTTAAGTTGATCTGCTTAAAAACTTGAAAATTATTTAATCAAAAGTAATTTTGGTGATTTCGGGAGTCGTTATGGATTGATAATTTTTGTATATTCAATGCAAATGTCAGGTCAAGTGAGCATATTAACCCCCGTGTCGTGCAGGTGGGGTGGGGGTGTGACCTGCCCCCTGATCATTTGTAACAAAACACTTCAGTCCTTACCTGACGTCACATAACGATCGGTTGACCTATGCTCTATTCCTCATTCTCATCTTCGAGCATCAGGAAACCTGTTTTATAAATTTAAAATCAGTGATAGCTTACTTGTCTACAAGTACTAAGGGTTTATTATTATTATTTATAGAAATTTTTTTTTTCGTCGTTTCAGGTGAGTACTGATGTTTCGGATTTATGTAAATCTATATTTATAAATGTAATTGTTATTTTTAGAATGTTTTGTTTTTTTTAATGTAACTTAATTTTTGTACATTGTAATTTACTCACTTAAATTATTCCAGTTTCTCTGACCTATTTTATGAGCCTCATTGTAATAATTAACACAAGACCAAAGTCTTAATGACAAATCATTAAACTAGAATTACTTAATTAGAATAAATTTTATTCATTAGAGCTAATTGTGACTGTCCTGTAGATGTTATCAATGCGTGGTATATCAGTCTGTCCGTATCACGGATGCGGCGCTCGTTAGACAATGCTCGAGGCGTGGCTCCACTTGTCGTGACTTGAATTAATTCTGCATGTGTCAATGTAAAACGCTCCATACTTCCGACGCTCCGTTCGTGATCGTCCGATCATAAACTGACGTACACGGGGAGATATGAACTCGTATTCATTTCACAATTCTACACCAAATTGTTCACTCTAGATTATCATGCACATTTACTGTGTGAACTGGGTAAAACTTTGGTCGTGTAATTATGAAGGAATCGAGTGGGAGGTTTATTTTGCAGTGAGAGGCATTGCATATGATGTTTATCTTAATTTTTTTATCGTAAATGGTGGTCTGATTTATTTACGTCAATTTAAATGCTATTAATATACTCAAGATAAACAAAATTGCTGTTTTTTTTATTTTTGTAATAAGGACAGTGCTAATAAAAGATATTGAGATAGCATTTGGCCATGAAATTATATGTATGTCGGTTAAAAATAGATCCGCAGTCGTATTAAGAAGAACGCAATCTATACTAATATAATAAAACGTAAACACACACTACTTTGTGGCGTAAGATCTCAGCAATTACAGCATATTTTTTAATATTTTTTTTAAATACAAACCCCTACACTTACATCCCTCTTTAGACTATATACTTTCACGCTATTAAACTTAGAGGATAAATAAATTGGATAAAAACCCAAATGTGGGAAAGAGACCATAAGTTACGAGCTGCCAACATCAAGGAAGTAAGATTGCAATAGTTTGTCGTCATGTCATGTCATTTTGACATTTACTATTGATAATTTGACAAATGTAAACAATAAAATAAATTTTTCATAATTTCATGCGGATGAAGCTGCACGGGACCAGCTAGTTGTAAATAATTGAGATCATTTTTGTCAAATAAACAACAACAATCAAATCGGTTGACTACATAATTCGATGTTTATCTCGAATCCTTATAAGTGGTGGTAGTCAGAGATAGTATAGACTTCTGACTTAGAACATCTTTATGTAAGTTAATAACATTTTAAAATATTAATGCCATGTGTACGATTGTTTCAGGAAGCGAGAGTCCGAACCTGAACTCAGTCAGCACAGTCTCCCACTCCACCGAGGAAGAAGAAAGAGAGGACGTAGAGCCGCGTTGTTCCTTCTGCGACTCTCCTTTTCCGAACATCGATGTGTAAGTACACCATTCTTGATCACCACGTTTTTTTTTTTCAATTACACTAGGGACTTTAGTATTATATTTTATGCTAACTCTCGGTCAACAGCACGCACGTCGCCACTAACTGCTTTCTTCCTCGTCCACTCAACTTCCGCGGGTCTGTAGCATTAAGTTTAATTTTTTTGCGTTATGAGTCGTAAACCGATCCAAAGAATGTAGTTATTTTAACACGATAGTTAAGCGACTTGTGCGGGCAACTATTTGTTTACTATAAAAAATTGATGTCGTATCATTTTATTAATTACTCCCAATCTGTTTACATAATGTGACTATCTGTTCAAGTACTAATCTATTTTCATGTTGTTTCGTAAATATTTTGTTAGTGTAACTCGTTTAGAAATTGAAGTTCGTAAGTAACATTTTATCTTTAAAGACATATTAGTATGCATTAACATTTCGGATTGACTACGTTCTCGAATTAAATTCGAATCAGTCATTTGGCAACTGCGTCTCTTATCTAAGCATACCATTGAAGTGAGCCGGCGCAAACTGCAGAAGTCGATCAATTTCAAACGTCTTCAGAACCATTAACCTCTTGCCATTAATACGATTCGGAGGAGCGGTCGAACGATTTATTTAGTGCTAGAGATGTGCTCGTTCGATAACATGTACGTCGATGATTTGTTATGTGGCGGCTCGCGGGCACGCGACGTCACATCTGCCTTCAGATTTCTAAGCTGCCAGCCACATTTTGTAATGACAAGATTGAAATTTATACACTAGCAAACAAACATGTTTTATATGTTATAGACACGTGGGGTCATTATGGTGTGTCATCATTTTCTATTAAAATAGCGTCGGGTCATCAATAATGTAAACCATCGCGATTATCGACATGCACAGTTTTAACGTATCCGCGCTATCGTTCCATCACTATTATTGAATATATAGCAACGACATTCAGTAATGAATTATTGTTTATTCGTAGATTATTTTTTGTTCTGTTCAAATAAGCAAAACAAAAATACATTTTTTTTACTAAAGTATTAATGATATCAATACAAGACAATTTAATCAGAGCAATTATTGGAAGTCTGTCGTATAAATATTCGGTCCTACATTAATCACTAATTTGAAGAAGTCGGCGATCTATGTAAGGCTTTTAGTCTTTAAGTGTACTGTTACATTGTCAATAGAACTTCGTAGCGGTCAGCCCGAGAATTAAACAGATATCTGGCGCGCTATAATGTCAACGCAAAATAACTGGAATTCCTGATTCACGTACATTATTATTCAACAAATCTATTCTATTACGAAGTTAAAGTACTATTTAAGATAGTAAAGTTTTTATAATGTTAAATACACTGCTGTGGCATTTAAAATGAAACAGTTGTATAATATAAAGAATTGTTATCTATGTATAGATCTGAAATATTGCTGCTTGCTTATATCTGAACTGTCAGATGGAGGCTCTAAATCTATGTCTCGCTTGAATAATTCGTTTAAAATTTTTTGCATATTTAAAACTTGAATTCAGAAGTTATTGTTATGGATTAAACAAATCTTAAAGTACAGATCGAATCGATGAAGATAATTTTGAAAGGAGTTTGTTTCCGTTTTTTTTATTTAACTAATAATTGCATATTTTAATAGATGCTATCAGAAGCTTTGAAGATTCTATTTCCTTGGCTGTAAAGAATATGTCAATAAATACCTTTGCTTTTAGGGGTCTTATATCCGTAGAATTTATTTCTATTAGAGCTTAATTAACTTTAAAAGCAAATAACTTTAGATATAAAATATGTTTCTTTGTTCATACATGCAAGATGTAAATCAACGAAACGACGACAGTCTCAATTGTATTCCGAAAGCTTTGTCTCTTGGCGCCGGGTCGTGACGGTGGCTCGCGTAGGTGGAGTCAAACGGCACAGCACTAAACTGAACTTGTTCATTGGATGTTATCAGTCAACACGTACATTGTCAGGATTTGCAGTTTCACGGATGTCGTTTCCAGCGCTTCTCAAACTTTTAAGAATATTTGTAGAAGTTTTTGTAGTGCTATTTTTTACAGACAAAATTTATAAATAAAAATGTATTGTACTAAAACTCTGAGAATAATATATTTTGTGCAAGAATTAAAGCAGAGAAAACTCGTTTATATCTTAAAAATGTTCTCTTTGCACCATTATGTTGTTATTTATTAACAAAAGTGCATTATAATAAAATATTTTGATAACATTTAGCAAGTAAATGAACAGTTCCTTTAGATAATTTCATTGGTTGATTGAATGGAATGTCGTTGTTCAATTTATATACTTACTATATCCAGGATTAAACTGCACAGTTAATAAACATCAACGCTTGTTCATATATCACCGCGATCAACTTTTTCTGCGGCCACACCATATACGTAAAATATGTTATTAAAAATAATAGAAGCAGCAACTGAGCTATATTAAATACTTGTATTAACACCTCACAACCAAAAATGATATAATTTTTGTTAATATCCTGAGCTTTAATTTTAAGTGAAGTTTTGTTAAAATGTTTAGCTTAGCAGAGATCATAAAATTCCATATAAGTCGAGTGCTGGCCGATGTGAAATAATTCATAATGTTTTTTAGTTTTTCTGTTTCGTCTCCATTTTTGGTGATAATGTTTTGCAAGATATGACATGTTACTCTTGGCCGTTTATTGATATATTTGTCTGTTGATGGAATATTTTTTAAAAAGAATTTCTTAATTTGTTTTATATTTTATACAATAAATACTTTTATAAATGGATGTATTATACGAGGTCGCTGTTCAATAGATAGCACCTGTTCGTGTTTCCTTTTGATATGAATGTAGGTCTAATATAATGGATGGATACAGCCATTCAACGTCCGTTCCATCCATCTTAACTAAAATCTATATCTAGAAGTTATTGCTGATTGTAGCTTTAGGGTTAATAATTAACACACATAAAAAACTAAGATTTTAAATATAAAAAATCCCAGAAAAAGAGTCATCTTGACATATTAAAAATATCTCTTGTAAACTAAATTACCAATCTTTTTAGTTATGTAAACACTAAAATAAAACCAATCGTTGAAACACTTATACTAGGAACAACAATTAATGAAGTGTAATTAAATAAAAAAAGATGATTTTAATTATAATGCCGTGTCTCAAAAACAAAAAAGCAACGCTTTAATTTTGTTACGCAATACGCAATTAAACTGTACACAATTGATATTTGTTCGAAACGTTTGCTTGGATGATGTTGTGAGGTTGTTACAAGAAGAAAAAGCAATACAAGATCTGAAGATCGCTGGCGGAGATACAGGCCGGTCTGCGACACCCCGGGGCTAAATGCCCATTCTATATTGCGTACATAGATCGAAATTACTAAGCTACCTTACATATAAAAAGTATTATTGACACAATAGTTTATTGGCTGTTACCTGTCATCCTAAATATGCAATTATTATGACGACTTTTCTGTCTTTAACATTTTTGTTTCTAATTACACGTAGTACAAAATGTAGTTACTTTGGTTAGTAATTTTGACTTTTTTTCAATTTGAATTTATATTAACGGTATACATTAAAATGGTTGCAAATTTTTTTAATTAAAAGTTATAAATATGTAGATCACTTAACCCGTTTAAAGTCATTATAATGTTTATCCGATCGGTCCATCGTTGTTACAAAAATGAAAGTGTACAGCCAGTATTATAATGAAGTGAACTCTTCCTGGACTACCCACTGCTTTGATTATCAAGTATAGTAATTCAACTACGCAATGGACGAACGAACAACATGTTAGCGACGGAACCATTATGACGGTAGATTTTATTCCTCAGATTAATTAAAAGATATGGCAACGGCCGACCGCGAGAGTGAAAACGCCTCAACTCTTGCACCGATACCCGCGACTGTATCGTATTGAACGAGTTAGATTGTCATCTTTCTATTGCGCATACGTAATCAACCGATACATAACCAGCAATGAAGCTGGTGTGTAATGGGAATCTGATTATACGAATCTTGACAGGTGAAGTGATAGAAAACGCCGTCGGCGACTAGGGTTGCGTGTTTGAGACCAGTTACCGCCAAGGAGAGTCACCGAGAGCATTTTTGAAATGATCCCTTTTCCATCATTCATAGCACGTATATGACAGCGAAACTAGTACTTGATGGGATATTTACGAGTCTTTGAAAACAGATATGATAGTTGAATACGTAGAACAAGCCATAAAATGACGAGTATCAATTCCGTGTACTGAGATTGCTTTACTCGTGAAACTTGTGTATTTGAAATTTATTGCAAAAATTAATTCTAATATTTGCGACGTGGATTTGAACGTGTTTGAATAATGCATTGGCGAGTGATATCTTTACGTAGGCGTGTCAACGTATGGTCCTGTTACTTTCCAGTATGCTTAAACAAAATAATACTTAGATTTTTTATTCCATTTCTATTGATAAAGCAACTACAATTATAGTCCCAATATTGCACTGTTAGAAGTGCTGTAACTATTACGAGTACTTTGATTTTTTATTGGACATAGGAATTAAGGAACTTAAGTAATAAACTAGGAATATACTACATAGCTGAAACTGATAACATATGCAGCAGCTGTTGCTACATCTTAACAGCAGTCTTACCTCCTATTCCTATTTTCCAGGCTTGACCGTCATCTGATCCAGTCGCACGCGCAGCCGGCTGCGGCGTTTCACTGCGAGCTGTGCAACCGCGCCTACAGCTGCCGCGCTCTGCTGTTGCGGCACCGCGCCCTCGCCCACACCGACATTAGAAAATACCCCTGCGAGAACTGCCCCAAGGTGAGATATCTTAAAAGAAAAATTAAAACATTAGAAATGTAGAGACGTTTACTAGCTGACATTTGTGTCAGTGCTTAATTTGTTAAGATATGAAAATCATTATATAAATAGAAGGAGAGTAGGAATAAATAAAGACGAATAAATTATCATGCAATTCATGATCATCATCTTTAACATTGGTTACTGATGTCAACCTGAGATTCTATGAATTGAGCTATACTCAATCTTAGTATAGAAAAAATCCACTGAACTAAATGCATGAAGCGCATCGAAACCTGGTTATTTCAGGTATTTACCGATCCTTCCAACCTGCAGCGCCACATCCGCGCGCAGCACGTGGGCGCGCGCAGCCACGCCTGCCCCGAGTGCGGCAAGACCTTCGCCACCTCCTCCGGTCTGAAGCAGCACACCCACATACACTCCAGCGTCAAGCCCTTCCAGTGCAAGGTCTGCTTCAAGGTAAGACATCAAATTGAAAAAGAAGTCGCTTATTATTTGATTAGTGATAATGTATTTGTTAACTTATAATAGTATTTCTATTTATAAACAATTCTTTTTTATTTTCAGGCTTACACTCAATTTTCCAACTTGTGCCGTCACAAACGAATGCACTCTGCGTGCAGAGCGCTGGTGGAGTGCGGCAAGTGCGGCCAGTCCTTCACCTCGTACGCCTCACTTACCAAACACAAGAGGTTCTGCGACACAGCCTCAGCAGCCAACGTCAACTTACGTGGACAACTGCCTCAAGGACTTCCTCAAATTCCGCAACTTCCAAACGTCGGAATGAATACTCCGAATAACACTAATCCGTTCCCAATGTATCGGGGACCAGCTTTACCTTTGCCTTATAATACATTTGCTCACTATCCAGCGCTGTTCTCTGCTGCGGCCGCCGCTTGTCCGCCCGAATTCTTAAATCCCTTATTATTTAATGTGCAAGGAGCCCGACTAGCTATGGAGCACGATATGGCAATGAGCGCAAACTTGGCCTCGAAACTGAAAGACGAAAGGATGTCTGTGAAAAGTATGGATAGCTCGACTTCTCTGGATGATGTAAAACGGAATAAAGATTCTGATTTTGTTGTTATTAAGCGAGAGGAAAATGTTGACAGGATTACCCCCACACAGCCCCATGGATTGTATGTAAAGCCATCTTTGTCATCGGCAGAGGAATCCTCTTCGCAGCCACGTAACTCACCTGTAAGGACTTTACAGGCTCCGATGAATTCTTTTAATCCTTTTGCAAGAGATGACGTCAAACAAAATTCACCTTTTAACTTTTCTCTTAACAATAACGATCTTGTTACTAATAAATCGGTTTCGCCTACCGAAGCTAAAGATTTATCTAAGAACGTAGTAAATAACATTGAAAAACGTTCTTCTTTGTCAGATACCGAAGATGATACTAAGACAGATCAAGGTGACCAACCGTTGGACCTATCTGTTACAAAAAAACAAAACGAAAAGCAATGTGAGTTAGATGTCGATGAACCTTTATCGATTAAGTCGTATTCGCCTCCAGAAAGCCCGATAGAGCGAGACAGCAAGACACCAAAAAATGACACAACTGACGTTGATGTAGAGGCAGTCGAACCGAAACGTGAAGATTCGCCGCCTCAAATGATATCCGCACCGCTAGCTTTCCCCATGCCAGTCCATCCTCAGCACAACAACAGTCTTTTAGATGCTATGTATCGCCCGCGATTTCCGTCCTTCCATCCGGCTTCTGATTCCCTTCTAAATACTTCGCACTCACCTTACGTTCCTAGTCCGTTCAATTTTTTATCCCCACTTCTTGGCACTGACGGCCCAGATAGACAACCAAGTGCTTATGCCAAGTTTAGAGAATTAAGCGCAGGAACGGGAAAACTTCGAGACAGATACGCTTGCAAGTTTTGTGGCAAAGTATTCCCCAGGAGCGCCAATTTGACGCGACATCTCAGAACTCACACTGGCGAGCAACCGTACAAGTGCAAATACTGCGAGAGGTCTTTCTCAATTTCATCCAACCTGCAGCGACATGTGCGGAACATACACAACAAGGAACGACCCTTCCGATGTCCTTTATGTGACAGATGTTTCGGTCAACAGACGAATCTGGATAGACATTTAAAGAAGCATGAGGCGGAAGGTGGAGATTCACCTAGCTCGGCGGACACGGAAAGGGGAGAGGATGCTTATTTTGATGACATTAGGTCCTTTATGGGCAAGGTGACCTGTTCACCGGGGGCCCGGAGCCCAACCGCGTCGTCTCCGCATGGCGCGCACCCCGCACACCCCGCGCACCGCCCCCCTCTCGCCATATCCACATAGCCGGCGGCATACCCGCTGCCGCCTCCGCCGCCGCTGTGGCCTCAGCCATTTGGATAGGGACATTATATTAATAAGCTCTAACGATTATTCTGCATTAAAAGACAGAAATTATAACGGTCCTTTCTCTTGTAAAAGTAACGTAAATATGCTGGTATTGCACGTAAATAATAATTATTACTGATTGTATGAATTAGTATGTATAAATAATAGCAAACAACAGCAATTGTCTTAAAATAAACATGAGAGGTCATATTGACACAGATTTCAAATATCTAAACTTACAGTGCACATGTATGGAGAACAATTGTGTGATTTAGCGTTTTAACGCTGTTTTGTCTATTATGCTAGCCGTCGTCTATTTGCATATGCATTAAATATTATCATGACATTAGTAAATTAAAATTACTCGTATTTAAGACAGACGCCGGCGATAATGGACTAATAGAGTTTAATTCCTAGATGTATCGCTGATTAAAGGGCGTCTTAACTAAGATTGTAATTGACTTCCTGAAATTGCAGTGTTTTGTATAGAAGTTAATGTTAACGTATGTATAGAATAGAATTTTGTTTATTGTAAAATATTGCGAGTAAATTGAGGAATGGATCAGTTAAAATGTTGTCAATCTCTCGTTTAGTCGTAAACGCTACCAAAGTTTTTTTATAATGACAAATTTGGTTAAATATAATATAAAAAAAAATAATATAAAATTTGGCACATCAAAATTGTGAAATGTTATTTTAATGAAATATAATCGAAAATATAATTTTAATATTTTTGTTAAATTTGTTAATTGAAAAGTTATTGTGTAAATAAAATTGTAATGCACAAAGCATATCATACGTTTAGGTTAGCTCAAAATGTTGCTCTTTCGTATGTTTTTCGTGCGAATAAGTGAGATATAAAAATTGTTAGATAAATATAGAATTGTAAGCAATCCCGAATCTATTTCGATTTTAAAATATCAATATCACTTCCTGTCAAATCTTAAAGCGTAATTGTACCGATTAGGTGTTTAGATATGTTTTAATTACCTTTTAAGCCAGTTCTAGTAAACTAAGACAATGGAACGCAATAACCTATTTCGTCGTCATATCACTTTGAGGCACTAGATTAATTCGTACTTTTGAGCCACGAAGAGTAAACTCATATTATTAAAACACTTGTATCTTCATTAACGATTGCGATCTATGAATATTGTAAAACATTGAAAAATAAAAACAATACAATCTAGTTATTAATCTTTTTTTTTAATATTTTGCTATTATGACGTCATATAGTTATAGTACCCCTTTTATGACCATCGTACATAATTTAGTTTAAATAAGAATGCTATTTGAAAATAAAAAAATGAGGAAGTACAATTTCCTTAAACCATAAATTTTGAATGTTAGTATATATTGTGGACATAGACATTTTTAAACGCAATTAAATGTATTTAAAGATGTTTATTGATCATCGTAAATGGCAGCATTCTTTATGTTAATGATATCGACGAAGAAAAATAAATTTTAACAGATTTTTTAATCGTTATTTTTGGTACTTAATCCAATAAAAATAAATTAATCCAATTAAAGACATTAATCGATAAAACAATAACTATTTGACATTTAACAAAATACAAGAAAAAAAAAGACTTGTAGAATCGCAAAATTCCTCATCCTTGAACTGAATCTGTCATTCGGCAATCATCGGCCGTGCAAATGAGCCCAGTGTCAACATCGAGACCGACTGCATCGGCTGATATGAACATTTGACCTTTAACAAAAGATTTTAATCGAGTGGGCAGGTATTATATAAGAGATAGCTTGGCGAGCGGCGTTATCAGTGAAAGCAAGGACGAAACAAGGACGCAGATAAGCCAATAGCGGCCATTATAGTTTCATACGAGGACAACGCATTGTTTGAACGCACACGCCGTAGACGTAGAGTACTATATTGAGAGTGTGTGTTGAAATTAGCAGGACTTTACTGTTCTTCCCTTGTGTGAAACGAGTACTACTGCCAAGTACTGTTCTCTATAGACGTGTGCTTTCACACAATAGCAGTAATACACTGTTCTACTGGAATGCTTTCCTGTTGTACCCACGTGTGAAACTATCATTACGCGCGGCCGATCGCGGCACAGCGTGTTGCCTTTGTACTCGGCTAGCGGATTAAGTGGCCTATTAAGCTAAGTCCATGACACACCTCATTGTCTACAATCGGATTGTACCTCTTTTGGATATTATTACACGGAGTGGTTTATGAACGCCCGATTCGTTCCTTTACAACGAAAATTGTAGCCCAGCCTAATGCAATAAATGTCGGTTTGGATTCAAGCCTTTATATAACTTCTTGCATAAATCGTACGGTAGTCTTCTAGTATAATGTAATAATTTAAATATTTATGTAATATGTTTTTTTAGTTTCGGAAAAAATTGCACTATTTTTAGTCTAGCCCCGCTAGTAATTTGGTGCTGTATTCAGCAGGAATTCCTCTTCCAAGTAGGGGTGGCGACAAGCAAGCAACCGGCGTAAAAATTAAACCAAAACGTTGAAGTTTTTAAAACCTATGCGCCGACCCCGCGTGAGCGTGAGTGGGTAAAGGGCAGGGAGATAATGATGACCTACTGTTAAATTTAATGGGTATAGAAAACAGTATTGAATGCATTGAATCGTACCTAATGAATGTGGTGTATGGTAGGAGATGGGGATATGAGGGGTCTTGTTCCCCGGAGCTTCGCGCTATCACGACATATGCTGCCCACTGAAAGCGTAAGAGTGGGTTTACATACAGTCGAAATATTATTTAAAATTTTCTACTGATTTAACAATTGCAACAAATAAATTACCCCCTTTTATAATATATTTCGTTTACGTCGTAAATTTTGTAAGTGTTCCGAAAATCCAAACATTTTATAACAAAGTTAACTAACCTTGTTACGAGTTTGTGTTAGTAATTAACTCTGAATTCAAGAAAATGTTGGTAACCACTCAGAAATATATGTTTCTGTCGTTAAACAAGACAGTACTTACATATACATTTAGCGACAAAGAAGGAAATTTAATAAAACAAACGAGCAGTGGATCCTTATTATTAAGAAATCACCTAAATTGATTTACCGTAATTTCTGGGTTATGACTAAAATATATAAATATATTGCATATGTCCATGTAAGCCGAGCGTTAACAAAGCTTGACACCGCGGCTATTGTGCGTCTCTCCTACAAGACGCCATAGCGTCCCGGCACAATCGCGGATACGCCCGCCACGAGAAATGCCTCTTATTAGCTGCTCTTTACAAATGTCATCCGCGGACCTTGTTAAATTAAACAAGACACAAATCCCGTTTCAAATATGTGTTTACCGGAATTTAAGTTTATTGGCAAGTACTAAGAATCATTTGGTACATATTTAAGTGTATCTAAACTTCTCTTGTTTCCGCCGCACGTAAAGTCGTTTTAAGCGATACTTTAGTATGTATTTTTCATACTACATTTACACTAAGACCTACTTAAGAAATCACAAAACACAATCAGTCTGTAAGTTTTATTCCGTTGCCTTAAGAATATTATCAAATATACCCACAGGTAGGTTTCAGTGAAGGTTTAATTAAACTATTTCATTTAACGTGTTATTGCCAGCAATATGAATTGCTGCCTTGCATTCCACGTTTCTTTCATCGTACGTGACTCGTACGCAGGCCGCTTTGCGCAATTAAATCCAATCGCACGAGGTATTTTGTGTATTTTTTACATTTAACCGTCGGTCATTACCGTAGTAATAAATCTCCCGTCTGTCTGTCCATCGTCGTCGAGAACTTCATTAACTTTTAACTGAGGCGAGTTTTTCAATCGGGGCCCATGAGAACGGGAACTCGAAGCATCTTAATATCGGGATCGCGATGTGACAAAATGCCAAGAAATTGATTCGTCTTTGGCGTCATTAAGTGTTGCCACTCCATAACTCTGCGTCGAGTTTTCGCAGAAAAATATCATATTTTGGGACATAAGGTCGAGACTCAAGAGAATCGAGAGAACTTTTCACTAATGATCCCGAACTTTTTGATTTATGTGGCACATCAAAGTGATCTGTTCCTTAACGAGTTTGTTTTTGGTCATCTCGGATACTGAATTTCGTGTGTATGTGTGACCGTGTGACGTTATTGAATAGTAATTGATTTTCTCGACAAGTCTCCACCCACTGACCGGCTAATAAATCAGAAATATTACTAAGTGCCAACATCCGTTTTAATTAAACTACAATGAATTACGTATCTGTATCACCTTGCGGATGTGCCGGCGGGGTAACCATATCTGATAATTATGATCTGTTGTCATAAATTAATACTCAAAACTATTCGCTTAACACGAAGTCCTGGGCGTATTGTATTCTGCTACGTCGCGTACTTCAAAGTCCTTGCAATATAATCAAGATATACATCAATTATTTCAACAGACTTTCATAGTTTAGAAAAAGATATCACAGTCTGTCTCTTAGCATATGTAGAAATTACTATTGGTACATATTATGCAAATCGAGGTTTTTTTAGCAACTTTGTAGACAGTTAAGAATTTCAATGCATTGAATAAAATCCATTAACAATATTAAATAAATTGACGTTTGAACAAATTGTTTTTTAAGTCACTTAATTAAAACATTAAATTACAGCGAAGATTGTGATGAAATACGAAATAGAGTAGTTATATTTAATAAATCATTTTGTTTATTTTTAAAAGCAATTCTAGTTTGTCTACACAGATAAATAATTTAAAAGAAAATTTGATTTTACGATTAGGAACTCATTATAAAAAAAATGTGTGTATATTGTACTTCCATTATCATTTCGTTATAGCCATATGTAGCCATATGCGTACGGAAGTTTTAACATGCGTCAAAGTTGAATTATAACAATAAGTATAAGCAAGGATTTTCCGACATTCCGATTAAAAATGGAAACTTTGGAGAGGATTTACCAAAGGGCCGGGTAAGTTGTTTAATTCGAGACAATATATCAGTAGTGACGCACGTTCGATGCTAAGAATTCGACTTAATTGTCGGTTGTTACCAAACCAGACATTAAATCACTAACTAATGTTTTCACTCATACAATAGTTATTTAAGCGTAACGATAGGGCCTTGCCTAAACAAATAAAACAACTTTAACAATTTGAATTAACGTATAATATCGTGAAAATTGAACCTTGAATGGCTTCTTTTGTGAGCTTTCCGCTTTACAGTTAAAATTAATAAATACCTTGTTACAACCTTAGCTTTATTCAAGTACCATTTTTATTACTCTATTAATTTTATAAGGCTTGAAGATACATAGTAATCACACTCGATAATGTCTACTGATAAGAAAGATCGAGACATGTTCAGAACAATGTTATATTAACCGCAGACATATCCTGGATTCCGATCGAATCCTTGGAATACCTATGTTCAATAAAGTGGGCCATAAAACTATATGAGGTAATTAAAAAGCTAATGCGTTTTATTTCCTTTGTGTAAGCGCAATGGAGCCGGTGAGCGCGGCAGCGGTGGCGCGTGCGCTGCGACTGTTGCCGAGTACAAACATTCAATTGTGCTATCACAGGTCCCTCTAGTGAGGGGCTTATAAAATAATTTCATGTATCTGTAACAATATAATAAAATGACGGTTAGGTAATTTCCGATCACTTGTTTACAGAACAATAATAATCTCACAAATGTTTATATACTTTTAACATCCAAAACAATTACAATCCTTACATTACTTTATGCAAATAACTACGGCACAGATAAACACTTGTAGTAATCTAGATTTATGTAACATAACTGAAGAAACTGTACTGAACTGAATAAAACTAGGAAGTTCGATAGTCGATGTAACATGACATCGATATCTCTTATTGACTGACAACACGCACTTCACTAGTTGGGCGCGGTGCTGTCGCAAGGCACGCAAACCTGTGTAAGTGATACAAAAGTAGACTACATGATAGGATCGCGAAGGTACAGTTTCTGCAAAATATTTAGTACTAACAATGTACTATTTTGACACTTTAAAACTAATAAACTACTTTGAAAATTATTTGAAACAATGACATGGTTGATAACCATAAAAATGTTTTTAAAACTTCATACTGTGTGTTCATTATTTTCTGCTATAATAATAATAATATAGCCTTTTATTCTAAAATTAGATATAGTGACATAAATAGTGAACATATGTAAATATAGTATGTCCCTAATTTCAGCGTGCCTCTTGACATAGGCCTCCTCCAAACTCTTCAACTGTTTTCTATCTCGCGTAACTCTTCTCCAATATGGACCGGCAGTCAACCTCGAGTCGTTCTCCCATCTCATTTGCTGCCGTCCCCGACTCCTTTTTCCATCTCCATTTTTTCTGCTATACCTACGATCAAATATGTAACAGCTTTAATGATAAGGCCACGCGCTACAAATACCATTAAAATATTGACGTCTTATAGCTTTTAAGTGGCGCTTATTTAGATATTCGTTCCATAATTCGGCCGTTGTGTGTTAATGGTAAGCATGGATTGCAAATTGTTCTACTTATGTTCTATTTTCTTGCCTCTAATTAATACTGTATGTTAATTCCGATCTTGTTATTCTACTCGATTGTTCGTTTTGTTAGTTTCAAAATATTATTTTGTTACTATTTCTAAGTACTAAAAGATCATCAAGGTGACTTACTAAGCAACAAGTCTGCTTCAATAGTGTAAAAATTACCCTTTAAAAGGGAAACATAATTTGGACAAAATTTAAGGTTTCTCGGCCTTTACTTATTATTGTTAAAGAAATGGCAATTTATGAGCTGAGTCACCATTAGGACCTCGATAAAACATTGAAAGCGAGGAACAATTGATAGCTGATTAATTTCTGCTCTTGTTTTTTACATGTTTTTGAAAAATAACTTAATAATGTCAATGGAAAGAGGGGTCAATGACAAGAGAAAGTAGTTTTTTCTTTAGTCCATTTTGGACAATTTTGCCTTATACTTTTGTCGATCGATTATAAACAACAATATTCTTTATTTTGAAATTTGTGCGTGTATGAAGCAACCACAAAAATGATTTCTAGAGATACGAGTACATAGTTATTTTGTAAAAGAGTTTAACAAGGATCTTTCGCGAGGATTATTGCATATACGTCTTATTGGATCTTCATTCATTATTAATTAGCGGTATAAATTAAAATACATTAACTACCTGTACGGTGATAAGATCTTGAACAGCGTAAGTATTATCATTAAGTATTACATAATAAAAACATGAATAAATAAATTTTCCTCGTACAAAGAGTAGAAAGGAAACAAACGATATGAAATGACATTAAAAAAACTTTAAAATTAATGTACATATGTATACCGAGATGTATCAACGCTTTTATTTTATAGCGTAAGTACATAGACTGTAAAGTTATTGCTATAATGAGTTCGAAATACTGCCCTAGATTAAACTGTTGAGAAATGTGTATGTGCCATTTAAAAAGCATTTATTACATAATCAAAAAATATTTAAAATGTAAACAATGTACGTGTTGTTGGATCTAAATCTAAATTTGCCATTAAAGGCAGCTGATATACAATTGTACTGTATATTTTAGAATATCAGCTCTGATATTTAAGCTACGGTCATCTGTATTAAGTCGTCAGTCGTCACTTCGTCTTTGTTAACATCAGAACATGTGTCACAAACACCATACCTGCATTGAATCAGGACTCAATCATTCCGGCACTCTGAGTGATAATTGAACGATAAATCTTTTTTCCTTTTATAACAAGACAAGAATCACGCAAAACTGAACGGTGCAAAAACGACAGCTCGAGTGCGTCTATGACAAATCACTCGTGATCGCCCTTCCTGCTTCTTGTGTAACCTTTGGAACAGTTCACGTGTCAATATTGCTCAATTAAAATGCAACGCCCGATAAGGTTAATAACTTCATTACGAGCCCCGACCACTGATAGCGGTCTTAATGAGACGAGAAATATCCGATGCAAGGAATGCAATTTTTGCTTTGTTATGAAAATTATAGGGTCAGGTGTTACTTATAAATCAAGTATAAAAAGTTAACACTGCAAATTACAATGTATTTAAGTAACAATAAAAGACTAGGTTTAACTTCCAAAGGTTTTATTCTAATATTTATGGAATTACTGATCCACTCATAGTCGTTAGTTGGTCACCAAACTTGTCCCTTAGTGTAAGTATGAGTCATACGGCCGAATACTGAACCTTAAACACTTCGTAATTAGGACCGCTTAGTATATGTATGGTAAGTCAAATTCTAATGAAATTTGGATTTTAAATGTTGGCTTCTAATTTAAGACATTATTATATGTTTAAACTACTAGCTGTTGCTCGCGACTTCGCCCGCGTGAAATTAAAATGTAATAAAAACGTAGTTTTGTTACTCACCGAAAACGTAGCTTTTTAATGGTGAAAGAATTTTTGAAATCGGCCGAGTAGTTTAAGTTATTCCAGTACATACAAAAATACAAATCTTTCGTCTTTAAAATATTAGTATAGATATACACTTAAAGACTGATAAAGTATTAAATAAATTTTTCTATACAATGTTTTCGATAAGCACTTTTATCGATAGACTTCGGATTAATTGTAATGGCAATAAAAATATCATCTCCCTTATTGAGTCGGAGTCAATTTGAATTCGAACGAAAATTGTGTACATTTGTCCGGATGTAGGTGTGTATGCAAAACCGATGTACAAACACTCAGACATCCACATTAATTAATTGGAATAACCAACGAAGCATTAATTAATTCAGAGGTATCCGTAACGGATACGACCGGTCGCATTTAACGTGTCCCTATCGAAAAAAAACAGTCTCGTCAAACTGGGTGGATATCTCCCTATGAAGTAAGAACGCGCATTATTTGAATTTTTTAGTTAGCATATTGAGCGATAACCTCTTATTTAAAAGGCATCCGAACGTCCTAACATTGGTGTTGGAATTGCTACATATCAATTCGCAATCTAACACGGCTCTACAATTCTAACATGCTGTAAATGGAGTTATACTTTAACGATTGTATATTTAGACAGATTAAAAAACTAGGTAACTAGTACTAGAGATGACGTCATTAAAAACGCTAGTTATCGTTTTTATATAAGCGTTAAATATTACATTTCTTCGTTACGTGTTATAGGAGATAATAGCATGTTCTAATTAAGCCTGAAGTCTATTAAAATACTACAAAACTTCTTAATTATGGGTATCCTAAACGTTGGTATTTTTTAAATTTAATAACTAAAGTAATTTTATAAAAGATCTATATAAAAACTTTATATCATCTTTGGCTAATGATTGAAATATGGAGTATTATATGTGGGATTAAAAAAAACTTAGTACCCTATTCGTTCTTATTCTTATTCATACAAAATTAAACCAAATCCATGCAGACGTTCTGGAGATAACTTTTACGAGTAGCAAATATTACAAATCCAAACTTTTACATTCATAGTATTAGTAATAAGAAAGGTAATATCAAATTAAACAAAAACACACTAGATGCCACGGTTATCGACTTATAAGTCAGAAGAACTTGAGATGAATCAATGTTACCGGGACTTTTCTAATATAGTCTTCGTATTGGCATCCAATGTCGAGGTGAATTATAATAGTACAAAATCGTAGTTTTTTCTGACTCTCTTCATTGAAGCTATAAAAAAACAATAAAACAGAAGACACATAACATCTCAGGGCGCTATGTCATTAATTAACTCAGTTGTTTACTTAATTATATTGTAATTTATACCTTAGTTCGCGATAGATAATCAGCAAGCGAACCAAAGATGGCGCGGACGCGTCGCAATTAGACGCTTGAAAAACTAAGTCTATAAAGTTGGCAGTATATTTTTTTTTATAGATTCCCTCGACGGTATGGACCGCGTTCTTGGTATCGGATTTCATCATACCGTTCCGGACGTCTTGGGAAGACTTATTCGCCGATCAGTTATGGACTACGGTGTGTAACATACCACTAAGTTATAAAATTTAACTGCGACATGTTTTTATAGGGACTAAACAAAATTGCAGATGTCTTTGGGCCTTAATCAGCTTTGAGTTCTGATATAAATATAAATGCTTTTTATAAAAATGTGTTAACATTGATACCAGTAATTTAAAATAAACAAATTAGTAATTCTAATATTTTCTTTTAACACACAGCCCTATTATAAGCTAAATTATTAGATGGTTTCATTTCTAATACGGTATGATTATGAACATTAGCGTCTTATTTGAGTTAGAGGCGACATATTTTAAATATATACGAGATGGCTCTCATATCTCTTAGAATACCGGAATCATGCATAACTACTTGAAGATGTCCCAACGTTTACGGTCAAAACGGACGTCGTTATCTTAAAACGGATGTAATCGATTCTAATTGGATAAATTGATCTCTAATATACATTAATCATAGAAACTTATTACCTTGTTGAAATTAATATGCAATTTGAATTCGCTAAGGTTATAGTGAAAATCATTTGTATCATTAAATTTTTATTTATAACACTAACGAAAGCGCGTCGACTATCAACCCTACAGTGGACCTTGGCTTATAACTTTTCGACAATAAGAATCTCTTCCTTTCGCGGTCCTGTGCTATCTCAGCCCAGTCTACTTGGAGATTTTGCAGGTTTCTCTCCATCACACCCTTGCAGCGAGTAAAATGGTATAAGAATTAAAATATAACCTGAATAATTGACACTTATTGATTATACATACATCACGGGTCTTACAATCTCACAGGTGCAATAGTAGTTAATATTATAAATGCAATAGTTATTATTCACATGTTCGATGACCGCGATGTATCAAAATGAAGGTTTTAGTGTTGACATTTAAAATGAAGGCAGTAATGGCGCGGCTGACTCAAAACAAGAGCAGTTTTGTCGCGGTCGTTGTTAGAAATAAATCATGTCCATTAGTCACTTTACCTCATAAGTGCATTTGGGCTTGTCGCCTATTTGATGCGATTTATGACACTTATCATATTTTTGACGTCTGCCTTAGTCACGTATGAACAAATAAATTTACAAAAATGGTAAAAACTATAATCATTGGAGTATAATAGTTTCATACACGTTTAACCTAATTCTTTGATATGTAGGTCGAGGTGGAGATTACAATTATATAATGCTAAAATTATCAATTAATCATTGAAAAGTGCGGGCTTTAAAAATACTAAGATTTGACTGGTACAACAAAGGAGAAGTATAGGAAAAAGTAATCCGAACTGCCAAATATAAAACAAATTATCATATCTAATATCTTGAGCAATACATTGTTAACAAGAAGTAGATCTTTGTTTCATTTTAACTGTTTCATTAAATTGAAACATTGCGAAAATACACCGTGTTGCGATACAAATTGTCCAGGCCGGCGAAACATAAGAAAGGGGGAAATCTAAAAGCGGCGTAGCGTGTGCTTCTAATTTAGAGCCGCTGCCGGTCCGACCAGTTCCGTTACAAAGCAGGCCTCAGATTCTAAAAAGGTTTTGTGGAGCACAAATCTTGTACGATCGTCTTACAACTCACTAACTAGATTCTAATACAAATTGTATTTTCTTACACTACTTTTCTAATATGAATCGAATATCATTTCTATTGAATCTTACAAGACTTGTGAAAGTTACTACCAAAATGATTAGTTAATTATATGTTTTCAAAACATAAAAAATCATAGAAATTTCTCAATTTGTATGAATAATCTAGCTAAATATTTGCATTAATGTAACATAGGTACACAAATTTTAATTGACACTTTGTTGCTAAGACGTAAAACAGTTACAATATAGATTTTTACTTGTTTCAACGACCTAATTTAAATAGAAACTGTTTAAATAAATAACAGGTTAGTAAAGCCTGAATCTTATGATTTCAATGGTTCAATTTAATGAATAAATCCATAAATAGCTCCTACATATTGAGTAATTATAACACAAAAGAGCTTATTGAAACTGCATCCTAAGCGAAGTCAATCGTTGGTACACTGAATGTAAATTTCAAGTCACCGCTGCCGGTATAAATTACCCACACAAGTATCCTTGTAGTGACGTAATTGAGTAATATAAGGTTTGTTGGTGAAAGACGTCCTACACGCGCGACATCGCTAATCGGAGTCCTGGCGACAGGGTTGTGCATTCATTTGAATAGTGTTTTGAATTTGAGATTGTCATGATTCATTTAGTTTGGACACGTGTAGATAAAATACTATATTGTGAATTTGTACTATATTTATTATACAAACTGAGTTTGAGTTTGGTTGTAGCTTAGGTAATAGAGAGATTCCTGATGATCAAAAGAGAGTCAAGTTGCAGCTGCATTGCTCGCAAGTACCGCATGTGGAGTGAAACATAGGTGAGTCTATTAGTACGTTATTCTGCACTGTGTACATTACTAACCAACGCATAAGTCTAAACACGCTGTCTATTGCAGTGTACCTAAAGATGAGAGTTACTAAATTTCAAAGTTGTTACATACTGGCATATTTAAAATTGCTTAGATGCCTCTCAATAACAATGTAAGGCTATTCCTTAGTGAGCGTATGGAATTTTGAATTCGGCAGTTTTTTTTTTTAAACTATGATACAGTTTTAAAGTGTGTACATTGTAGTGTGTACAGTCGTGTCGAACATCTGTGGCAGAACCGTGGGCCTCGTATCTCGCGCTGCCGTGTGGCGATATTTCACGGGCCTAGTTGCTATCACCTGTCAAATCGGGCAAGTGTTTCTCCCGGCCGCAACCTATTTTCATATCAACGAGAATACGCCTTGTCCGTTATCTTTCTTTCCTGTCTATGCTCGCTTTAGTTGTACTTAGGATAATTTAAATTGCAAATAATGTGTAATTTGTAAAAATTTATTAATCTAGAAGAATAATCAATCCAAAATTAAGTGTTTTAATAAATGTAGGAAAGGTATTTTAATTACAAATGTATACCAGAAGCCTGTTTGTCTTTTTAATTTGAATAGAATACTCACTTATAGTCTACCAAAACAAATGTATAAACAAGTTGACAATTTAAATTAATTTTTCCCAGTCATACAGCTACTGTGGGCTTGCCGTTAACTTCACAAAAGGCATATATCATACAGATGACTTCTCTTAACATAAATTAACATATACTTTGAAGCGTTTACTCTCCTATGTATCGATGCGTGTCATCCGTGCGAGGTTTCAAAACTCCGAGGGTAGGACTACTTAGCCATAAGAAATATTTATAACGCTTTGTATGCAAAATAACGAATGCATTTCAGTACTAGCACAAAGTGTCTCTTTAATCGTCATAAGCAATGATGCTATTGTCGACCTTAGAAGTCCGTCAAGCTTATTCTATTTCATAGAGAAATGCAGTTGGTTAAAGGTGAGAATCGTCTGAGACGTTTTGACGTGGGTGAGCTCGATAATCTGACTAGGATTTGAATAAAATCTGCATACGGCTCTTGTAGTGTTTGATTGACGATATTATATCGTTGGGTGATGCAAGCTAAGGATGTGTTTTGATGTGTTCAGTGTGAAAGGTGACTGTATGGAGATTAGGATCATGATTTGACACGCGTTACGGATTGTCTCGGTATGTCAAGGCCGCGGGTACTTCTGACAATAATATAATCGCCTTGTTTGATATTTGTAACATTGTGACGCCCCGTGTCAACAAAATAACTTTTTGTTTAGTGTTTGGATTGAGTCACGCGTATGTTATTTCTTGCTACACAACTTAAGTAATAAATTCGGTTGTAACATGATGTTGAAAAACTTTTATTTGTGGTCGATGCGAATGGGTTTCTAACATTTTATCATACTGATATTATAAATGCGAAATATTGAATTGATAGATGAATGTTTGTTACACCAAAACGGTTTAGGATCTCGATGAAATTGCCTACGCATGGACGTCGCCAGCCGATTATTTAGACTAGGCCAATACCATTAATATCGTCTTCCTTGTAGTCGTTTTTTTATTTATCATAACATTTGCAGAGTCTCTAGGACATAAATACCTCCCACCATGGCTACATCTATAGACGTAATATTTTTTTTAATTACGCACTGACAAAATCGCAGCAAAAGCTATTATAAAACGCTAATTGTTTATTGTATTAATGTAATAATTAAAAGCCATTATGTGGCGCGTATATTTATTAAAACGTGAGAAATGTATGACATATCGTTGCGCAGGGGCAGCCGCTTGTAATGTGTTAGTTTTCTTTTATGGCAGAACAAGTGTATCGTATCATGAGAAAATTGCAACGCTATTCATCATAGAGTTATGTTTTTTATGAATTACTTTCAGCAAAGGAGTGTTACCAAGGGTATTGCAATGCGTAGATTAAACGATATGTCAATTAGTGCTAATATTGTTTTAATGTTCGCATTATTATCAAGTTAATAACTTTTTCAACTAAAGGTTACATTTTTATGTCACTACATTATATTACTTTATAACATTAATAATGCGTATGACGATTTAAAAAACTACAAGCATTAACAATTAAGTTACTTTAGTTTAACAGCACCATTGCTAAATCATACTAATCATACTTCATANNNTTCGATGAAATTTGGTATAGATGTAGAGGATAGCCTGGAAGAACACATAGGCTCACTCACACACTCACTTTTGTTTTTTTTTTAATTCCACGCGAACGGAGTCGCGGGCGAAAGCTAATTAAACATAAAATTTAAATTACAGAGAGTATTAGAGTTTATCATATGAATTAAATGCTTGAAATACTTACTGCAGTACTCGACCGACTTAATGATCACTAATGTCAAAAATTACTACCAAAAATGTATACTAAGGGATGATAAGACTTAAGTAACTATCAAGTGGTTACTAACCTAAACTTTAGTTACTACTATACTGCATAGATTTATTATTGTCATTCAATTGTGGTTACCGTACCTAGGCTGGCGATTCTTGACTTATAAATTAGAACTCAGCAACAAAGTCGAAAGGCGTAGTCCTCGGTAACTTTTGAAACAAGTATTAGATTGAAATTCCATCTACAAGAATCCAAGTCGTCGCAATACAAACGATTCCATACCTCAGTTTATGCAATGCCCACTTTACAGAAATAATTTATTGTCGTTGCGTACGTACTTAACATTTAGCGGTGATACGATCGGAAGCTATTATTCCTACACACCCCAGACGTTGGCGAGCTTTGTTCGAGCTGAACATCACCTCGCTCTATTCAAACGCGGTTACATGACTCGTGCTGCAAAAGGTGTGCTGACTCTGTACGCATGTCAGTGGGGCCAACTCCTAATGTAACATCTCAATAGAGCTTGCCGGCGATGGTACCACCATATTCGCCCTCGAGTTCACCGTCTTCTAATAAACATATTCCACTTGTCTTGATTGTGTACTGTTGGCATTTTGTTCATGTATGTTAATTAAGAGTTCTAAATTTTAATACGGAATCAATAAACAATAGTTTCACCTTTCTCAGATATTCCTAACAGTTAAAAGATGGCAACGTAAGAGAAATTTGTCTTTCTACAAGTAGACATTTCACCTCCTCCAAGAAGACGTAAATATGTAATGTATCAAGGTGTAAATATAATTAAAAACAATAACAAAACATTACAAATAACGCCACTTATACGCCAAGTCCAAAACATGTTTTCACTAAATAACTCCGTTAAACTTAATTGAAACTAGCTTAATAAGTAATAATATATCAAGTCAGGCGTTCCTTAAGCAGAGGCGTGTACTTTATTGTATTGTTGTGAGAGTACCCACTTCCTCGATCGGAGGAATGCGACAGATGTCCCTTCCCGGGACAAAGGTGCGTACCGCGTAATTGCTTATTCGCTGACTTGACCATTTGCAGTGTACAAAGTTCTTGTAACGAGCGCGATAAATAAAGGTAAGTGTTAAATGTTTTGTGATGTAACTATTTACACTGTGTTTAAGAGAACATAAATAAATAATTTATTTGCCTTGAATTGAACACAAGGCTTTTGATACTGAAGAAAGTGACGTGACAAATCATTGGTGTCAAATTACCTTTGGTAAGCATTTGTTTTATATATAAAGAACGTTTAAATCATAAGATTAATTAATTACACAAACTGTAAAACAATGCAAAACGTAGCGAAAGTTGACAGACAAATAATATCCTTTACACAATACAAGGAAAGTAGTGAAGTAAATCAAAATGTAGTCTTAAAGTGCAGCGCTGTCGGCGCGTGGGCATTGCGGGGACGTCCCGCGGCGCACATCTGTTTGTCCAGCCTCATATAAATAATGCGGAAACTCCTCACGGCTCCCGGCTTTGATAAATCCCTCACCATACGCCTGTGTACATTGCTGACTTAAACGTATTGTAGATCCTTAGGCAGCAGTTAATTTTACTGTGCCATATCTTGTGCAGTATGCGGTTGAGAAATTCTAGTAATGTTTGTTAAAATACATGTTTAGTAAACCAAGCCAAGCGAATAGATCATGTTTTCGTGCAAATTGTTATCATCTACTCTATATTGTATTTTTATCATATTGTTATAATTAATTGAACCTAAGAAAGTCGAGTCGACAAACAATATTTTGTTGATAAAAAATTATGTCGTCTTACCCAAATTAAAATTTGAGACACACTAACTGGCCCTTTTCAAGAGAATTTGAAAGGTTTTCTTTTTTTATATATTTATAAACATTGCTAATTGCTTATGCTATAATAGATTTCATCAACCTGCCCTTTTCTCTACAGAGGATCGTCACAGTATGTTACACACACTTCTTTCTCCTTACAAAATATCCATTCTTTCTTCGATCTTCATTGCCTCTTTTTATTCAGTGTAATATTTTTTATTAGTTTTAGGCGGTCACGAGCTAAGAGGAACCGGACCGGTTTAGCTGCACAGATCACGTAGGTATTAATAACATTATATTATCTTTTATTTCTCTTTCCTAGCAACATTTTCCAAATGAAATAAGCATCGTAACAGATTCAAATTACAAATGCTGCCTAATAAATATTAATGAAGTTAATATGAAGATGATATCGTTAATATACGCAAATGAGTGCGTAGTCTCTCGAACGCAATTACAAAGCACATTGCAGATTAAGGAACACTAAGCGAATTAACATACAACGCGGATGACTCTGTCCGGAGATATTTCTGTACCTATTTGTGTTTCCATTGCAATAAACACGACATTTGAACTGTAAATTATTGAGTTTAAATAATGTTTCTTATCACAGCGATAACTTATTTAAAAGAGTAATCTATACTAATATTATAAAGAGGAAAGATTTGTATTTTTGTATGTGTTGAAATAACTCAAAAACTACTGGGCCGATTTTAAAAATTCTTTCACCGTTAGAAAGGTAAGTTATCCGTGAGTAACATAGGCTATATTTTTTAATTTCACGCGGGCGATGTCGCGAGCAACAGCTAGTAATAAAATAAAACAACTTATAATATCATACAGTTTTAAAACGCGCGCACAACTTTGACTAAACTATCGCACAACTGTTTAGTTGCGCTTTGATTCCCACGAACTTATATGGAGGTTGGAGGCTAGATTTTTAGTTGTGCAACTAAACAGTTGAATGTTCTGCGAAACAATCGACAATAGACAATCGCACAACTATTGTGCGATAGTCAAAAGTGTGCGCCCGCTCTTAAAGTTTGTCTTTATACTCGTAATCACAAGGATTTGGTTTCTATAACCATGTGGTTTTTGTAAATCTTCTGTTTCGTGATACACCGAAAGAAAAATGTCTACTCTTAACTTGATTGTTGGAATGGACCTTTTTATTCCAGGAAAATCATAAACTCAGTAAAATATAGTCTTTTTCGTCGAATTAAGGCTGGTTTACACAAAAATGCTGTCAATCATTGATGTATTTCATCCGTTTAAATGTCGGAAAAACGTGAGTATGCTACCCTTTCGCAATCCGATTACCCAATTAGGCTAAAACAGTCATTATCTTATACTTACCTCACTTTATTATACTGACACAAGCGTTTACTTAAATGTCCTGAAATCATTTATTTTACAGAAACTTAAATTGCTTAAGTTCAATTGCCTTATGCTACCCAATTATTAGTAATGAGGTCTTAAATCTCAGTCAGCAAGGGTTCACATTTGTTGCTATATCTATACTAATATAAAGGTATTTAAAGGCACAAAATCCGTGTATACTTTAAAAATAAAATGGAGCGTCTTATTGAGTTTTATTTATGTTGAATCAGTTTATAACATGGATTTTATGAAAGAATGCTTACATAGACAATGGTTGTGATAGCTTGCGAGTGCAACCGTTGCCGTTGTATGGCTATCAGATGGCTCGGACCATATCGGATGCTACCACATCCACTGTTATGGTAAATGGATACACGATCAACAATGGAATTATAGCACCTATCGCTTTATCTTACAGATATAATATTTAGATCGCTGCGACTGTAATGTTCGCATGTTTTGCTTGTATTTTCATAGATACATCAGCATTTGTGGATTTTCGATGTGATTCAAGACTAAATAAACATTTCATATTAGCTCACGCGGATGTGCCACTTTAACACATTTTAGAAAAATAAAACGAAAAAATTGGACCAAATATAATCGATACAAATACACAATTATTAACAAATATTAATAAATGTTTTTTTTTTTAACAATAAAGTATGTTCATTTCAGAGATATAATACTGCATTAAAATGTTTACGTTCAAGATATACCTTAAGTCTAGAACAATTTATAAAGAGCAAATAAATAAGATAAAAAATTCATGATAAGTGTAGCCTTAATGTGTAGTTATTGTTTTTAATATTTATGCATGCATCGAGGCAGACCACACCGCTACCGGCCAGCGGCGATGTACTAACTTTATTGCCTGATGCAACATGGAACACTGCTGAACAACAAAAAGGATTTATTTAATTAACAGAGAAATATAGAACTCGGGAGAATTGGAGCAAAGCTAAAGTTACAAATGATGTCTGAATTTGTTTATGTCATACCATGTACAGATCTATAATTTTTCCATCAAACTATCAAAAAATGTTCGTTTTATTTTACTTAATAAACCACGTAATCACGTGATAAAAATTGTGCAATGTACATAAACTAAAAAACGGATAAACAAGCCCGAAATTACATTTTTGTTAAGATAAACAAGTAAAACGAGGCGTCCTACTACAAATCGTTGCGGAGTTTTTACAATCGATTTTGTTGTCATCTAAAACTGAGAAGCTCCAAAATTCTGTATTGATCAGCCACTAGGCCACCACCCTTTTTTTTTTTTTTTTTTTTTTTTTTTTTTTTTTTTTTTTTTTTTTTTTTT
>LD688935.1:1527245-1543741 GCA_003118335.3 Papilio memnon
TATGTCACTTAATAGGCTTGAACAGGTGAATTGTAATATTCGCGGTTAACAAAATTGGCAAATTTTAAAAATTTAATAATGTTGAAATTCAATTAGTCGGTACAATTTATTGTTAGTTATGTTTAGGTGGCAATAAAGAATTATCATCTCTTAACTTTATATAGGACATGCTTTATCCCTATTTAAGAATGTACTCGTATATTGGAAATAAACATATTACTAATTGTTTAATTTTAAACTGCCTTCGTAGCCGTCGCTTACACCGTTGCGACAGTAAGACGAATAAGTAAATAGCATTCGCTTTTTGTGGTAAAACATTGTCACTTCTAGGCAAATATAGCTGCAGGACAATTAGGTGTAGCCCAGCGCCACAGAGTACACAATTTATTGATAATATTGTTGCCAAAGACACATTAGGGTCCGATAACTAATGCGCCGTTGACATTTATAGCTGTAACAATAGATCATCGCCCACTAATACACTTTTTAAAAAGCTACCGGCATACACTGGTCTTCGGAACCGACCTTCAATGATGATGGACGTTTTAACTCAGTATTACTTTATCTATGCACTTATCTATGAAAATATAAGTGCTTGTCGCTTCTAGGCCGAGTCATTCCGTTAAAGAGCTACTAATTCTGTGTTATTTAAAGAACATAATTATGATTTTTAATTTTAGAACGTCTGAATATGTTAACTCGGTGTGGTTATTTTTTTTTGTTTATTTTTTCTATAATCAAATTACAAGCACGACAAAGGTCCACGCGAAAGTTACAAAATAATATAGAGGTATCGATTGAATCGTTTGTTCCGGCGCTCGATGTTCATTCAGCGAGACAATCGATTACGATTCGATCCATTATGAAATATCAATAGCCTCGGAATCCGATGTTTCCAAAAGAGATGTCACAAATTCGAAGACAAAAGCCGTGATCAGTTGCGTAAGCGTTGCAATTACTTTAGTTGTAGTCTTGTAACCTTGAAGGTATACAATCGTTATCTGAATGGTTAACAATATTTTCAAATTGATTGTTTTGAACTGTATTTATAAAGTAGCTTGTGATGTTGCGTCAGGAATGTCTTGCGCACGCGCTGCGTACACGCTTTAGTAAGGCGTTACCTTTGTTGATTATTATTATGAAGAACTGTTTTTGTTAGAGGATTGCACAAGTTATCATAAAGACCTTATTGTTTGACAAAGTACTTAGTTAATAATGGAGACGAGGCGAATATGATTGTAATTAGATAAAAAAGAGGTACATAATTATTGATTACATTTAAGTTATCATCATCATTTAGTTATCAATTTATTGTATAGTGTTCGATTGATATTGTCTATCACACCTGTTTTATCTTATATTTGGGACTTTCCTGATTTATTAGACGATAATATACATCTCCTGTGTTGATGTTTTTTTTATCCTGTTCTGTTGTAACATTTATTTTAGAAATAATCACGGTACATTTGTTCACCTTGGACTCTCGTGAATTATGATATCGGCTGCAGTTCAGTCGAATGGGGTCGACAAGTCCTCCAGTATTATTAAACTGATTTTATCATAGCTTAGCAGCGTTATAATGTTGATAATAATATTTTAGTACGCTTTCAAACGCGTTGATATCCTATGAAGTACATACTCATGCTATATACAGATTAAGTAAATCTATGATTTGAATGGTATTTTTAAAAACAACTAAATGTTTCTAAGCTTTTGTCTATACTTTATGATGAGACAGTAGATACAGTTGAGTTATATTTCAGTTTGAAAGTATGGACTAAACAATAATAGCAATAAGTATAGTCCAATACAAAACCTCCTGTCAATCCTCTTATTACCCTTTTCGTTTATTAAGCGTAAGTAATTAAATAAATCTAAATGCATACACGCAATAAAGTAGAATCATATGAAACGTATGCTGGGTTTCTGAAGTCTCCATTTATTTCATCATTACCTAATGATTCAGTAGTGTTAGGTTATTCTAAGTTTCAACGGAGCAGAACTCCACTAACTTAGTTCAGAGACGCAATTCATGAAGTTATCGAACCAAAAACTAACGAATGGTTAATTGTAGCTCGGAAACAGGCCTTTCGTAAACTTAATACAATCTTAATGTTATTTACTAACCTACTAACGTCACAAATTGAAAACTCATGCGGCACTTAACAAGATGTCTTAATAAAAGACGTCACAGTATTGCATGAGCACTGATCAAATAATTACAATTCACTTCTATTAGCCACAAATAGCTAAATGTGGGCACAATCAGCGCAATTGCGATCTCAAAGCAAATGACTCTGCAAAACTGGGCACTGCAACTCTGACACATCTTGATATGCTTAACCCTAAATATAATTTCCACTAAGAGACTGGACGCGCGATTCTACCTCTTTTTTTGTGTGGGAGGAAGTCTTTTAAAGATACCCTGCCTTCCCAAAGGGCAGGGACGTAGGATTTGAACCACTAAACCCCTCGTTGAGCATTCTTAAGTGACATAGACGGTGGTCCCTGGATCTCCAAGGAACACACCTGAACTTTCAGTACTTAAACTTTTCAGGTGACCGCGATTCTACTGCTAGAACTGCGTTTTGACACCAATTTCATTCTCTTGGACAAAACAGTAATTACAGTAATGCAGTAATTGTGCCGACGCCATTTCACTGGTGCGGACGCGACTGCTGTATGACAGCCTGCTGTCGTGCGTCTTGCCGCTAAGTGGAAATAGGCCCTTATTGGAAAGATTATTGCATCGGCTGTTTAAAGATGTTTAGTTCAGTTGATCTTGTATTCCTGTGTTTGGATTACCAACATGTTTAATTCTATTTAACTTCATTGAAAAGTTTCTGAGTCGTTAATGTGTTTTCATTACGAATTGAGTAGAAGATTGAAGGAGACGCAACATCTTCATATTTTATTTTGAACTAATAAATCAATTTAACGTTAAGGTGAGTTTCCACAGCCGAATTAACGGTAAAAAATATACTCTTTCCCTTTTTTTTAAATAAAGATTAGAATGATCACATCTTTTGTAAAGGTTCTCGTCAATGATGGATGGAATGCGTGAAAGGTGATATAACCAAGAAGGGAGTGGTGACTATGATGATGGATGATAGAGTTATTTGGAGGACGAAAACGAGACCCTACGGGAGTAGGATAAAGTAGATGAGGATAGATGATGATGATGATCCTGCTGTAAAAATCTTATCATCATCTTACGTTTACCAACCTGCAATCTGTTCAGAATGCAAAATGATAATTTTGTTTACACTACTTATCAAAATATCTTAAAGCCAATTAAGACATTTCACAGAAAATTGAGGCGTTTTAAAAATTTACATAAAACTGAATTAAACAGCATTGTGAATACCGCAAAACCATATTCGTTGATCGAATGATCATTTCTTCATTATCCCATATGTGGTAGGGAATATTATCCTTTGTACACTATTTTTAACTTACTGTTATATCACACTTGTTCTTTTACATCTTGACGTTAATTGCAGTTTGAGTTGCCTCTTGGCGTGTTTTCGGAATTCCGAATTCATAAAATTCGTATGGAAAAATAATGAGGTTTTGATCGTTATCTGTTCAGAATTTTTGTGTCTGTGCTTAAAATAATAAAAAAAAAACAATTAAATAAAAATACATATATGCTAAATTATCTCGTTAACGTATTTTATTACAAATGTAAATAGAAATAAATAATTATTAGATTAAAATTGAAAAATATCTCATTTCTCAAAACTTCTTCACGAAAATTTTAACACGACACTAATAAAAAACATTTACAACACTGAAGCAAAAAATAAGCAAATGTAACCTATAATTATCAATATGTAAAGTTGAAATTTATAATATTATATTATTTTTTTATTTATCTGTAGGTAGATTGGGATTGTACTATTGATTATGAGACTATGACGTACTTCATTATTCATCCAAAAGCCCTTGAATACAGGTAATTCTGTTTCTATAAGATAATGAAAATTATCCATTATAGCTACTTCCCAGTGGCTTGTAATAAAGTTACAATTGAATGTCCGGCGGCTACGGGGCGGGCATCGTCGGGTGCTGCAATTAGTGTTAACAATGCAAGCTTAAAAGCTGTTTTATGTATAATCTGTGAATCTGATACCATCTATTGAGTTAATGAAGGTTTATTACTATACCAATTGTGCGATCACAATTATAAGGAAAAACTTATCATAAAATCTATACATATAATAAAATTGGAGTGTCTGTTTGTTTGAATATCAAAAGAATATTAGATTTCGGGAAGATGATGTATTTGCGTTGCTGATAACGAAAATCACATTTAAAAAATTTTTGTCTGTCGGTCTGTATGCCTGTCTGTCCGCAAGCCGCGTTTGTTCCGGGTAATCTCCGAAACGGCTGGGTTGATTTCGACGGGACTGGAGGGTGGCTGACATGGATAGGCATATTATAGGTTACTTTTTTTGTAATTCCGCCCTGTCAAAATGGTGTAACGGGTGGTCCAAATTTGCGCTAACGAAGTTTGCAGGCGACAGCACGTTAATAAAATCCCTTGCCTTTAGAATACAAATGTGTAATTTGAAAACTTTCATAGTTTAAGTACGCAGTTAAAAATGTCTTTACTGACATATTTTAAGTCAGAGTATAATAAGACCATCATAATTTCAGCGAATGTAATGCCTCGATCATGTAACTATAAATAATTTCTGATTTCCGGCACTCTTTTGAAAAATCAATATAATACGTAATAGAAACAAAAAAATAACAATTTAAACATCTCTCTTAAGTTCAATTTGTGTATATGTAGATAAGATCGGTATCCGAAGGTTTTAACGCATTACCATTAACATACATGCGTTTGCAATTTATTTAACATTCTGACATTCGTATTGATCTATACATATAATAAAATTGGAGTGTCTGTTTGTAATATCAAAAGAAAAATTCCAGATTTCGGGAAGATGATGTACTTGCGTTGCTGATAACGAGAATCGCATTTAATTTTTTTTTGTCTGTCTGTCTGTCCACAAGCCGCGTTTCTTCCGGGTAACCTCCGAAACGGCTGGGCGATTTTCGACCGGAATTTCACTGAAGGGTAGCTGACATAGAACGGCATAGGCTAATTTTTATCTTAATACTAGCTTTCGCCCGCGACTCCGTCCACGTGGAATTTAAAAAAAAAACAAAAGTGAGTAGCCTATGTGTTCTTCCGGACAATCCTCCACGTCTATACCAAATTTCGTCGAAATCCGTTTACCCGTTTAGGCTACAAACTCTAACTCTAACAAACATCCATCCATCCATCGCTGTCGAACGGATAAATAGTATCCTATGTCCGTCTCCTGGCTCTAAGCTATCTCCTCACCAATTTTCAACCATATCGGTAAAGCGGTTCTTGAGTTATAAATAGTGTAACTAACACGACTTTCTTTTATATATATATAGATTTCGTGGACGAATTCGCGGACAACAGCTAGTGTTATAATAAACATCGAACCGGATATCCAATACATACACGATTAGAATTAATTCTTTATTCGAATGCACAAAGTGGGTAGTTTCATTAAATAGATCAAGGCGATAAATCTTTATACCAATTATAATTGGTTAAATCCGTTGAAATAAGTACAACGCTTTTACAAGCTTCATTTATTATTATGCACAGACGTAATATTACAAAATATTACTTGTAATAAATCAATTATAAGTTAAAATTATTGTGACTTGGACAATACTTAGAGCGTGCGCTCACCTTTGACCAACTATCGCACAACTGTTGTACGATTGTCGATTGTTTCGCAAATTCAACTGTTTAGTTGCACAACTAAAAATAGAGTAGTGTGCGCACCTCCATAAGCTCATAGGAATCAAAGCGCGACTGAACAGTTGTGCGATAGTTTAAAGCTGTGCGCGCGCTATAATAATCTAAGAAAAGAATGTCCATGTAATATGAAAAATTAAATAAACTATTTGTATATCTACCAACGGTATAAAGATTTTCGAGTAGTATTTATTATTGATGTTTTTATTGTAATAGACTAATATTTATATGCAGTAAGGTCAGATGTCAGCGGTAGCGGGCCGCGGCAGTCGCCTGTTAACTTGAGATGTATCAGAATCAATCATTCAATATCAGATCGTTATAGTTAGCTATTGATTCGTGTAATATAGATAACACGGCTTCGTGATACTTTCAAACTTCTTTTATTTTTATGAAAGGTAATTGCGAGACAGAGATAGTAATCTTGATATTTCAATTGAGTTTTAATCTCACTGATATTATAAATGCGAAAGTTTAGATGGATGGATGTTTGTTAGGGTTTGTAGCGTAAACAGCTGCATGGATCTCGATGAAATTTGGCATACATGTAGTTGTATAGTCTGAAGGAACACATAGGATACTTAGTTTTGTTTTTTTTTTAATTCCACGCGGACGAAGTCACGGACGACAGCTAGTATCGAATGAAACATTTATATTCCACAGATTATGTATATATTTAACTGCTAACTCAGCATTATTTTTTGCTTTTCTTTTTTTCTCTTAAAATTGTCAGTCTCTTGCTTTTTACAATTGATTTTCAAAAGTATCCATTGCACGTAGGTGCTCTGTTCTGTGGTCATTGGTGTTATTCGCCACATTGCTAACACGCTAAGATAATAGAAAGCTCGGACCGTTAGTGGAACCTGTTCAGCCCTGTAGGTTTCACCTCCTCTTGCATCCAGATAGTTGAATTGTCAGAGTGTACGCCCACGGCGCACTCGAGAGATGTCGCTTTGACATTATCCTGCTCATAAATCTGTCTTGCACCACATCGTGTACGTTTCATCGATAAGATTAACGCCATCTTCTAACATGAACTTACATAACCATATTATTCGAAGCGGGGTTGCATTGTTGCGAGATCATTTATCATTCTATATAAAGAAGTATGAGTTTTTATTACTGAATATTAAAAAGGCACACTTTGTACGTTTTAAATATACCAACTGTATACCTTATGTTAGGGACGTGCTAAATGCTTAATAATCGAAACCTAAGTACAAAAGGAATTGTAATAGACGCTAACAGTTATTACTCTCAGATAATCGTATTACTTATTTAATGTAGCTTATCGAAAGTAACTTCTGTTACAACATTCTTAGGGTTTATTTTTTGTCTAGATTAAGAAACACAATTGCTAAATACAAGGACATGCCCATATTTGTTGTTTTGTAAATGACATGGAAAGTGAAACATAATGCACGGACGTGACAAACTGAGGGAATATCTTCCCTGTCATCTAAGCAACTTACGTGCCACAGATAATATTAGTGAAAATGTTTAGACATTGTGAGGAATGTAGGCGGCGTCTTTGATATAGTTTATTATGCGATATAAAAAAAAAACAAATAATATATTCAAGTTAGTAAGGCAGTCAAATTCTAAGGGCGAAATTTTGGGTAATTACTTTTACGCAATTAATATAATTGTAATCAAATTAAACACTCAGAGCTACTGATCCCGCCAGAATGGCACGCTACTCCAATTCTGTCTGAATGACATTGAAGGCTGTCAGATAAGGACGGGACTTCTATATCTATGTTCTAGTGTTGCCCGATTTTCTTCTTTTTTTTATACAATAAGGTGGCAAACGAGCAAGCGGCCACCTAAATCCGCCGAAACGGCAAGCGACCGCTGCCCATAGACATCCGCAATTGCAGATGCGTTGCCTACCCTAAATCGACGGAGGAAGAGACGCACATGAAGAGAATATTTCCCCTTCCCATGCGTCTCCTCCACCGTCAAATCGACTTTCCCATCCAATCCTTTCCTTATAAGAAAAGGGTGGAACGGGAAAGGGACTAAAATTGGACCTCCGTAAGGGACTAAAATTCTTAACATTACACAGGCATGCGGGAGTCCGATACGGACTAATGAGAATTGAAAATGGATCGTTGAAATAAAGTTATAAAGTTTCTTGCGACTGTTACTCGTATAGACAAAAGCGCGGTAAGGAAACGGCATGCTGTCGACTAACGAAAATACTACTCACATGTAGGCGCTATGTCATATGAGAACAGGAAATTGACTAATGAAAATGCATCTAACAATTAATGTTGACATTTAAAACTCATATTTGGCAAAGTTTGGAATTGTTAATCCAAAGTCGTCTTAAAAAAATGGGCATTATTTAATAATTTTATTATTATTGATACCGATCATGGGTTTTTAAAAATATTTATTATTTTGAATAATACCAATTAGCCACCGCGAGCTTATTGGTATTTGAACCACATTTTAACGCGTACAATGAAGGTTATTATTATGTTTTTCTCAGGTATTTATTGTGTAATGGTTTCCAAGTATTATTTTTAAGTTAAACAAGTAACACGTAAGTTCAAGTACGGGGTAAAAAGTGAAAGGGTCGACTGTATTTTGCATAATGATTTGGAAAAACCACAGCCCACTAATAACCCTAGAGGCACAAATTATTTTCTCCACAAGGTCGACATAAGGGTCTTTGGTGGAATTAATTCCCAGAAATTCCTACGTATCCTTAACCACATCCTTGTTTAAAACAATCAAAACATTTTAAATTAATAGCTTTAACTCAAGGACGTCTAGTTGCACTTCTTTACGTATTTAGTAAAATAAAATGTATATTGGTATTTCCATGACGTACGAGAAACTTCCCATGTTAAAACGAAAGATTGTTTGTACGAAAGCAGTTTTGCATATACGAAATAACTTATAGATCTAAGGGCGTAAGTTCATTAGTCGATAACTCGGTTGTTATATGCATGCGTAGTGCAAGAAACATTTTCATTAGCAGATAGTGTAGTAAATGTATGATAGAGACATTTGAAAAAACAATCGCACAACTGTTGTACGATTGTCGATTGTTTCGCAACCCATCTAACTGTTTAGTTGCACAACTAAAAATCGAGTAGTGTGCGCACCTCATAAGCTCATAGGAAGCAAAGCGAGATTTAACAGTTGTGCGATAGTTTAGTTTCAGGTGTGCGCACACTCTAAGTATGTAAAACTAGCTAACCGTATGACCTTTGCTTTGACCACCTTACTTTTTATCAAGGATAAAACTCACCCACTCCGTAATTGTTCTCATTAACTACCTCTAGGCAATAGCACTCATCAATCATCGATATTTGCATATTCTTTGCTTACAAGTGAGGCGTATTGTTGCCAAATTTATTAGACGAGTTACTAATAAAAAAAAACATGTAGTTATTTATCTTTACGATAAAACAACTAGGTCAACTTAGTTGATCTAGATTTGCTGAATGATTAATTGAGAATGTTTGAAGATTGGCAAAATATACTCTTAGTTTTTGAATTACTCAAATCAGTCCAAAGGGGAAATACAAAAAGAATTGATTGTTTTCTGTAAGTCGTTGAAAAGAGTCATACAATTTATAGGTATTGTGTGGAAAAAGATATTTATACAAATGAAAACGTTCATTATTCAGTTACATGTTTTGTTGTCAAACTTATCTACAATCGGCATCCTAACGACATTAATACACATGGACGGACACATTCAAATATCAACCAAGAACAATTAATAATTATTAAGTAGGCGCAAAAAGAATTAAGATCTTCGTGTTTGAGATGGCATTGAGACGACAGCAGAGAGTATTATATCGACCAATTTTCTCCGACCTCCCATGTCCCCCTTTGTTCGTAATCGCTTGAGGAGAATGGAGCGGGTTTTAAGTATTTGACAGTTCACGTTCGAGTGGTCACATTGGTGGGCCGAAGTCACGAGCCGTGTCGCGACCGGCCACGACCGACGCCCTTGTGCGGCATTCCTGCTGTCAAACTTAGCATCAAATCGAACGGGAAGAAATACCTAGAACGCGCAAGGACAAACCGCAAAGTTCCGAGAAGATAAAACTTAAAGCTATTCAAGTTATAAAAAGTATATTTCATAATAAAGTCATACGGATAGCTCGACAACAAAGACGGTTTTCCAAGTATGCATTATAATGACTGAATTTCACTTGAATTCACAATTTGATAAACGATTGCGAGATTTCAATGTGACGGCGGAGGCAATTAATATTACTGTTACTAAATACGGATAAAACCGAAGTATTTTCTCAACTGCGTAAGTAGCAACTATATTCACTGAAATCAAAATTGATTACTTACTTTTGACTAACCTCTCATTAAAACGGTTGCAAGTGAAAATTGACAAATTTTTAAATGTCAACAGAAGACCTTGCTCCAGTCGTGTCAGTTAATTGTGCCCACGCTTTCCGGACGACAAAGGAATTTTGAATTATTTTTGATTTATAAAAATTTGTAACAGTTAAAGAATTTATTAATTGTGTTATACATACCATTCGAACGAGCTAAAGTTGCTTGTACTGGCCATGGGCAATCTTCAAGTTTCACGCGAGGGTGGAAATCTCTTCGGTTCTGTTAAAATAGCATTATTTTGTCTCGGCATGTTTATTCAAATACTAGCAATGCTCACTGCCTCACTTTTCTGCCCTCGTGTGAAACTAGCATAAGACTGTCGAGAGAGGATAATGATATTAATATCAACACGATCGACCTTGACTTGCCGATCGTTTCTTTGACGCTGAGATGTCAACTCAACACACACCTTTATTATAATAATTAACGGGGGCAGTACTTAGGCCGGTACAAGGTCGCCAAATTATTTGAGCGATTGGGAGCGAGGCTGCTACCGACGGACTTTTCTTTCTTGAGTAAGAACACCAACATAATGTGCACGCACCTTTGAAGACATGTTATTATATTTTCGTTATGGACAGTTTGTAATTCATATCGCTAAAGACAATGCTAAACGATTATTTTATTATGAACATACGATAATAGACCTTGTGCTTTGAAGTTAAAATTTACATTCCTTTGTTGAATTTTTAAAACTTGTCTGCATTACATTTTTTTTAATCAATTAAAAAGTTGTTACGTTACAACGCTTTGTGCCAGTATTTATCACACTGGAATGAGTCTCGTACTGGATTTCTAGGTCAGAATATTTTAATCTGATCTTTCTGCAATCAGTTAAAGAGACGAGATCATCATTGAGATTAAGCTAATTAAAATACTTATTTTGTTTTTCTTATTTCTTAAGTTGCTTTATTGTGGTTGATATTTTTCTGGTTGTGTCATGTCTAGGTCGTTAATTAGCTTTATGTTTGTATGCAAATGTCACTGTGTTTCCACTGCGGAAACGTGCACAAAAATCTGTCGCCATATCACTCATCGTACTTGAAAAAAAAAAGACGAACAGAGTGTCCTGCGTTGGTAATTTTTTAGTAGTAGTAGTCTAGATTTTTCTAGAACTGTTGTATTTTAGATTTTAATAACATATTTTTGAATGAATTTTGACAAATAAAAACAGTATCAGTTGTTTTAAAGTTCATGTTCATACAAGGAACAAATGTTTTAATTTTGTAATAAATGCTATTGGAAATAAGTACATTGGTACTTCCTCAGTTAGTATTAATTAATTTTTCTTATATGGAATACTTTTAATTACAATCTGTCATCACATCAAGCGGCCGTATCAAGTTTTTTTTTATTAAATCTAACGCTAATGCCGGATCAATTGCAAATGATTTCATTAACCGCTTTGGATATTTCATTTAGAAAAAATCAACAGTTAACATGGAACTTTGGTCTATTTTTGATGTGTAAAAAATCTTAATTAAAAATTGATGTGATTATTTAGTAATAATTATTATTTTTGTTATATTTGTTGTACATATTAGTGAAAAATATACTCGTAAAAATGGGACAAAAATATTAAATCTATACTAATATTATAAAGAGAAAAGATTTGTATTTTTGTATATATTGAAGTAATTCAAAAACTACTGGGCCGATTTTAAAAATTCGTTCACCTTTAGAAAGGTAATTTATCCGTGAGTAACATAGGCTACATTTTTTTAATTTCACGTTCCGAGCAACAATTAGTCATAGATAAAAAGCTCTAAAAGAATTTTTAGCCGCAAAGTTTTTCTTTTTTTTCACACTACCGCATCATCTTCATTCAGCCCGTGATCTGTGCCGAAATATCGGGAGCTGAAACTACCCACTCTTGGTAAGAAACCTGTGTCTTACGAACATTACATTTATTTTAGAGTGGGCGCACATTTGACTAAATTTGACTAAACTATCGCACAACTGTTGAGCGATTGTTGATTGTTTCGCAGTCTATTCAACTGTTTAGTTGCACAACCTTCATATAAGCTCATAGGAATCAGTTGTGCGATAGTTTAGACAAAGGTGCGCGCACTTTTATAATTTACTTGAAACTGAATTGCGTGCCTCATCTCTTAATAGTACAATTATCACAAGAAACTATTTCTTATTTTACAAATATGACATACAATAAGTAGATTTCAATCCCTCTTAAGGTATATGTGAATATTGAATCTGGAAATACCTATGGCGAGACGAGTTAATAAATTATTTATTATTACATGATCGATCATTCCGTCATAAGTCAGTTTTGTTGCTAATATATGCGGTTAGACGTATTCCATTGAGCATAATGTGGAACTTGGAAATAACAATTAATGTTAGCACAATCAATTCGATGGTATTACATAAAAAATCGCAACCAAAACAAGAACTTACTATGTTATTAACAGTAGGTAATGTTATTTGAGATAACCAATCTACGGCGGTAATAAATAGACTAATGAGTGTCAATATTAAACGAACCATTCTCAGTTTATTCGTGTTGATATAACATAGAGTTGAAAAATACCCCAAGATAGATTTCTTTTAATTTTTTGTTAACTAACACATTTGAGACATTTATAAGGCATCCTAAGCAATGAAAGATATAATTTAATGCGTTTATGGACCATAAATTTAGTATGGTGCATATGACATTTTATAGCTGTACACACCCTTATAGTAAATTTAAAGTAAAATTTGAAAAACAAGATTAAAAAGGGGGGATCTACTACTCTATAGAATTTAGAGCAATGGTCAAAAATCGTGCGCTTGAGTCGCCTGAAGGTCGGTCGATGTTGAGGCCGATCGGCCACTGCGAACAATGGCCATCTATTGTAATTATTAACTTATAAGTTGTGCAACTGATAGCTCGGCTGATACACGCGCCCAGCCCTAGCCAGACAAGCTTGAACTATGATATTTACTAATGCTACGACATGCGTGGAGTAAACTCAACGATTATAGTCCGACTAACTTATCTGACCCGAGACGTGAGAATAAATGTACAAAAAAAAAAGAAAGAAAAGGAACTCATTAATGTAACACAAGGATTACGCAACAAAACAAAAAAAAGGTAAACTGTATAAAAAACAGTACGGACCAAGAGTCTGTAGATGTTGTACAACAATAAAATAAATAAATAAATGTACAATAGTTAATTGACCACTTATAAATATCTAAAAATTAGCAGGCCCTTGTCTAGCTGTATATGTAGTCTTGTGTCTCATTTTCTGTGCCTACAGTTTTGAATATTTTTCTAGGGAATTAAACGTGCTGACAGCGCCTGTGTCACGAGCCAAATAAGTTTGTATCACTATAATCTTAAAATGGAGTTACACGCTCCAATAATATATTGTCTCATCGTGTTGATTTCGGTTAGAGTTGATATGGTTGATATGTAACGGATACGACAAGCGAGAGTGCAAATTTTGTTCGCAGCAATCTCTGACCGTAAACCGTACGTGTGTTATTATATAATTTACATTAGAAAATTATTCAGAGCAAAAATCGGGTAATAACAGGTATTGTAAATTCGATGTACGAACGACCTGAGCTTGTCTTATTGCAAAATTAAAGTACCTTGAACAAGCTGCGAGCAATTTGTTACAAATATGTCAATAACATGGCCAATAAACATCGACCTTATGAGTCATTTGAATAAGAAATAATTTTTATATAAGATTCTGTGCAGATCCTTTAACATTCTTGGATAAAACATATATTAAATTTGTTTAATCGCAAAGAGGAATAATCTTACTAATATTGTAAATCCGAAAGTTTGGATGAATGTTTGTTAGAGTTTGTAGCCGAAAAGGCTGAACGGATAACGATGAGATTTGGCACAGATGTAGAAGATAGTCTGGAAGAATATATGGAATACTTACTTTTGTTTTTTTTAATTCCACGCGGACGGAGTCGCGGACAAAAGCTAGTAAAACTTTTATTGTTTACGACTAAATTATTTAAGCGATTTCAAAAAATATTTCGCCGTCAGAAAACTACATTACCACCGCAAAGCTACTTAAACTATTACTAGAAACTTAAGTACAGAAATATTTTATAAGTATAAAAGATCAAACTTTAACTTATGTTGTCTAACTTTACTTAATGAAAAGTGAAATGAGATAGTGATTCAAGTTCGACTTTAACCGATCCCGTTCAAATATTCCAGTTGGATGTTTTAAAAGCGTTCAGAAATTGCGTGACCGAATAATGAATGACCGAAATCTAGTTCGATCGTTTTCGATATTCGATTTCATTGTTACTGTCATACGGAAGGCAATCGGCCGTTGTAATTACACTTTTGCACGTAACTATTGTGCAACTGATGTCGAGTTACAAGAAAAAATTGACAGGAAAAAAACTATAAGTATAGACTGATGAAATATTTAATGTTTTGTAAGATATGTTGTTATGGAAATTCATTTTAAAATTATAATACGTCATTCTATTATCATATTTTAATTCAAATTGAAAAATGTGATATTACATATTAAAAATTTTGTTTCATCTAAACGTAACTTACAAATAACTTCTAAACGATTGTTTAGGTTGTTAAATATACTTATGGCCGGTTTCCCAGCTAAGTTTAACCATTCGTTAGTGTTTTTGGTTCCATAACTTTATGTAATGCGTTTCTGAACTACGTAACTTGAGTTTTGCTTTATTTACATTTAGGTCAACTCACTAATGAATCACTAGGTAATGACAAAATAAATGGGAACTTCAGAAACCGAGCATTAACTAAGTAATTTTCTTGAATATATTTATATGGGTTTTACACGTGTTTAACATAGGTACTTACCAAATATTAGTACCGTATAACCTCGCTACTACGGTAGTGAAATAAAAGAAACGTCAATTATGTCAATTACAGGAATTAAGTAATGTCAAAAATATAAAGAAACAAAACAAAGATTTGCATAACAAAACCCGTCAAGTTCTTATAACTGTAAGGCAAACAAGTTTACAGGTTTAACCGGACAAATAAACGATGCTTATTTATTTTTATGTTTATTATAGTGCGTACAAATAAAGTTAATATATATGATTGTTTTAAGGTTAGTATTAAGGTTGATTGTGGATGGCTACAACGGTAGAGGAAGACCGAAGAAAGTATGGATGGATTGTGTGAAACAGGATATGCTTAAAAAGGGAGTGAATTTAGGTATGTCCTCGGCGGTATTTCCAAACCAATACGACTTAACGTCAAGAAACGAGATTACAATCTCCTCAAAGGCCGGCAACGCATCTGTAGTTCCTCTGGTGTTGCGGATGTCCATGGGCGTCATTGACCACCTCTGTTTTCCCGCCGCTCGTTTGCCCCTTCCCTTATATAATAAAAAAAAAGATATGACGGCTAATAGAGATGTACAGAAGAGCAGTACATACTGTGCCGACCCATCGTAGGGACAAGGGCAAGTTGATGATGATGTCATTTATTTTTATAAAACAAACTTTGTTATTTACCGTAGATTTGAACAAAAATTGTAACATCAATCCAACTGAAACGGGATAAAATGAGTAGTTTTAACCCGAGACATAGTTTCTGTAAACAAACATCATTATAGAAGGCGTTATTTTTTAAGTCTTTTATACTTCTTGTTTAGAAATTTAGAGCACCGCATACGTAAAATATGAAACTCTTTATAAAATGGTAGTTGCTAAGAAATGGTTCCGGCTATGAAGAACACGGCCCAAGGTCACCTGACATCACCATTAAAGGGTAAATGCGTTCGCAAGGAACAAACAATGAACATTATTATACAATTAGATGTAATCATTAAACTATAATAGTATCTACTAAATTTTCATGCCAACTTAAATCATAAAACGGTTTCTGGTAATATACCTAGATCATCATAAAAAGGTATTGCAACCTATCTAGCTAGCGTAAATTCTTTGCCTGAAACAAAAGAAGAATATAGTTTCTATTTACGTCAAAAAAATGAAGTTAGATTTGTAATAAAACACCCCCTTAGTCTAAAAGCAAGACAAAAGTGTGTGGAGTTAATAATTTTCAGACATGAATGGCAAGGACTTCCCTGAACTCCATTATCTTTCTAAAGTACTTCCAGCTGTGGGCATTCACTCACAGCAGAACACAATCTAGAAACGCCAACTAGAAGATACCATACCTAAATTAACGTTCAAGTGGAACATAGTTGTTATACAATAAAGTAGAGCAAAATGAGAGCGAATGTATTATTCAAACGTTATCTGCGAGCGGGCGCACGAGCCACACAAATTGTGCGGCGTTAGATCTGCATCGGAGTCC
>LD688935.1:1545981-1558589 GCA_003118335.3 Papilio memnon
GCTGTGATTGCTGACATCTTAGGCAACAAAGAAGTGTGTGTTTACGCTTTATTATATTAGTATAGATTACGGTGAAATATATTTAAACGTATCTTAATAGAAACATACATTTTACGACCAAGTTTGTGGTTTTAAATGCTGTACATAAGGAAGTAGTTTTCTGGAAATTATTCTCAGCTTAAAGTGTGAACCATAAAGCAATCTGCTACCTACACAGATGGATATCATAATAACCCTGAACAGATTTTAAGAACACTAAACTTGCATACTAATTAAAGTATTTTGTAGTGTAGAATTTTATCACATAATTTAACCTTCGGATGATCTCCAAATTTGGAAGTTTTCTGTTAATACAAGAACGTACAATTAGTTAATTTCAAAAAGATCAAAATTAATCAATGGCGAAATAATTAATCAATTGTGAAATAATTAATCAATTGTGAAATAAGTAATCAATTGTGAAATAATTAATCAATTGTGAAATAATTAAACGCTTAAGTTTAAAGAATTTACATATCATAAGTATGTAATTTTATCATATAAATGTAGGAAGCACAGTGCATAGTGATTGTATAAAATAAAAGGAATTTGTGTAAAAATTACAGTTGAAGGTAAGGTCCCAGAGGTTTATAAATTTCCTGCCTTCAAACGACCTCCACTACGTCTGAGTTAGCTGTCAACGTATACGTAGGACACGAATTATGACTTAATTTTTTTAAAGATAGTTGCCTTTTTTTTAATTAAATCATCAATCAGCCTGATACAAACAGGTGCCATAATTTGGATCTTCTAAGGTTAGGATTAGACGAAGTTCCAATTCCAAAAAAGGGCTAAGAACTTGACCTGTAATCTGCACGTCCTGAGTACAAATTCCGCCATGTATCAATTTGTTCTTCGGTTATCATATATACATTTTACATCAACACATCTGCGAATAAGTTCAAAGAAATGTGTGAATGTTACCCAACCAGCACCGGTCCAGCGTTATCTATGGCCCCAATTCACCCATAACTTAGGGTTAACATCGAGCCCTTCAAGGGGGATGGATTATTGAGCTGATAATATTTTGTTGAACATATTTCTATATCAACTCTTCATTGTTTCAATTAAATTACTGATTTGTTGGACAGCTTGTGTAAGGTATACAGAGTGTGCTACTTCGGTAAGTTGGATTCGTTGTCCTGTGCTTTCACTTTCCGGGCGATGTGTAGCAATCGCTTACAACTGATGTATCCGTTTTAAATTGCGTACCTACTGCTGGCGCCGCGACACTAATTTAGAGCACTCTTGTACATTGAGACTGTTTGTCTGTATTATTATTATTATTATTTGATGTTATTTCTAATTGTATAATCATCATCTCCCTGTCATTACCTCACTGACGTCGCACGTGAATTTCATACTCCGTATCGATTTATCTTCCGTCTGTCTCACTCTCTTCTTGATCACATACAGTTTTTGTTTTATTCATATTTTGTAGATCACTCATAGAATTTGGTTTTATTTCTCAAATTTTGAAAGTTGACCACCTTACCATTTCCAAAAATATTAATCAATATTAATTTAAGAAATAATTCAGTGCCAATGTAAAGTTTAATTCAGGAGAAAGTTGTACTAAAATCAGATGATTTTCGGCCTTCCTAATAGTAGTCGTGATAAAGGAAAACCAGTTGAAACCGACTGAGTTGAAGGGTGGTACGCCTCCGCGACATTGCGCATTTAATTACTCTGCTTACAACTTAAAAAAATGTGACCGGACACGAAGCCTGAGAATTATTTGGCGGCAATAAGTTGACTTTTTAACATTTTATAATTCTCCGCAAGGTTGTATTAAAACGGGAGCAAATCGTTACAGACATGCAAGTAAAACAAGAATAATAAACATTTTGTACAGAGAACGGTCTGACCTCTCGAAGTGATCTTTCACTCGAATTATACAAATTCTTAAAACAACGATAACTTGTAAAAGTAAGGCGATCGATTACGATATATCAAAAACTTGTTGCAGCAACTGTACATTCGTAATATCATGGAAAGAAATACACACAGAAACTGATTAGTGTTTAAAAACATCTACGACTTGGTGACGAAGTCAAAAATACCACAAAACAACTGAATTCTTAAGACAAAACTTTTTTAGATAACTCACTCTAAAAATGTTAGTCATAGAAAGTCCTTTAAAACTAAATAAAAACAAACTTTACCATATTAACTAAATTATCCTCATTATGACGCTATTATCCAAAAACATCCTAATTATGATTACACTCCGATATTATATGGTTTGACATAATATGGACACAGCAAAAAGCACATTATCGCCAAGAAAAACCCGACAGAACCGCATCAGCCTATCTGGCACCACTTTATCGTCGTTTTATTAATACTTGGTAAATTATTTTATTTTTATTATAATACTAGTTTTTTGTACAATGTTGTACAAATTTATGATTTTATTCGTTTAATAATAATGATTTATAAACCTTTATCGCAATATATGAAATATACCACCTTAAGAATTTTCAGTAGTTTTTGACTATTTTTTTTATTGGATTGGACCTCAATATGTTTTTTAGTTAAATGGGTTCAGGGTCTTCGCTACCTTTCACTCATAGTGGAATAATAAAGGTCTTTCCTAGGTCAATAGTGGTCCGAAAAAATGTAAAGAGACAGGCATTAAATTAAAAAATATACGTAAATTAACGGATTAAAACAACCCGTTATATTATGCAAATAACAGAAAGTAGACCCGATCTCGTTTTACATAATCATGCATAACAATAATTGCAGTTTGGTTGGTCTTTTTATTTATTTTATGCGACGATACTTATCGAAGTTCTAATTAAAAATAATTCAGATTACATCTTGTGTAATAGTTAATTTGTAGTCAGATACTGGTATTTATTAGCTCGAATCCGGCTCATTGTGTGCTTGCGATAACTAAGCCTGATTTTTCATTGATAAAGCCTATTATTGCAAACGGATACTGTTCTACTAAATCTATTCAAAAATGATTGTAGGTGCGATTGTGGTTTATTTTGGTTCAATTTATTAGGTAGGTAATTTAATATTCTGTGATAATTTTAATTTTATGTTAGAAATCTATGTCATCTAAAAATATCCAAGATTAAGTTTAAAATATTGTAATAAAAGAGAAACATAATTCACACCCGTAACCCATAGGGGTAGGTAGAGACTAGAGGACTTTAATTTAGTCCTCGTTTCTCGCTTTTTTAACATTAATACATCTATGCATACGTGCAAGTCGATTTCGGGTGCTCTTGACATTTCTTGAGTATTTCATTAGTCTGTACTGTATGGTCCGCCTAGGACCATAACGACAAACACTGCACAATTTAACTTGGTAAAAAAATTGTTAAAGAAAAAAATTAATCTCTTTACGTCTGACAAGGCTGCCTAATACCTTGTCCTAATTTCCTTCCTTGAATGCTTTAGGGTAACTTATAAGGACATTTTCCATTAAAAAACTTATATTCAGAAATCAACCCATATAATAAGAGAAGAAAAAAAGTGAAAATGTTTTTAATATTCTTAGCGGACTGGATTTTCCCTGTTAAAATGTCACAATAATAAGGTTTACGATACTCATATCACAGGCTACTAGGTTGTAAAACAAGTAATTCATCATGTAAATAAGAAATAAAAAACAGACACGAACTTAACTTGAACAACGGCATCTATCATAATATGCAAACGACAAAAATGGAAACGAAAACACGAGGAACCTTGAGACCGTTGTTCGTAATCAATTTTGCCAACTCCTTATCAGAGTTTATCTTTCTAGTTGCGATCTAACCTATTAAGAAATAAAAAAATAGGTCGGTCTGTAGCGTCAGCACGCGTGCGCTCAGAAGGCGCGGCCGCCCGGCACGCTCGCTCTGTTATTTGCCGACTGTACACCGCTTAAACCGTCTTGATACTTTGAATATTTTTTTTAATTCGACAGATTTTTAAATACTGTCCAATAATCTTAATGCAGTACAAGTGTCATTTGCAATTGGCTGTCATTTTTTTAGTGTTGTAGATTAAGATATGTCATGCTCGAACACGCGGATACAATGCATAGATTATTAATTTGAAATAAAAACGAATGAGACATAAACATCCTGTTCGTTAAAATTTTATTACAAGGAAACTTACTTTATTACGAATCAATTTTGAAATAACTTACGGCGGAAATATATGCGATAGAAATTCCAAGACTGATAAAAATAACTTAATTAAACATTTATACCTGAAACAATGATGTTATGGAAGCGAAGTACGAAAGGAAGTAGAGCACACGATCTTGTAGACGAAGCTGGACCCGTGCTCGAAACTTCTGTAGTTCTATTCATACCTGCATTTTGCGATGACAGTCGACATGACACGTGACATTGTCAGAGAAAACCCATGCATGTCGGGTTAGTCGGTAGTATTGTAATTTTTTTTACATTCATAAAATGAAAATTAAATCTATGAAAAAAATACTAGAAGTATTTTTAAGCGAAAGATATACATATACAACGAGGGTGTAATTACTAATAAGTAATTATTATTACCACATAACTTCAGAATATATGAACGGATCTAAATGGTTACAATATAGATAAATTATAGTCTGAATAAGCTAATCAGTTTTTTTTAATCTCACACAAGGGAATTCGGGTTCGATCTGTCGTAATTTAATAATAAACTCAGAGCTTTCGTCCGAACGCCCTAACAGTAACGTGAACGCCTCGATACACTTAACCCAATATCTACAGCAGCAATCTTCCCGGTGTTATCCGACGAAATGGCGGGGTCACTTATCGAGACGCTAATTGAGATAGTTCACTTTAAAACACTGGCCAGTCAGCAGAGGTTTGTAAATTGGTCGTTTATGGTGAAAGTCTAGACCATCGTGGCTCTATATGGAAATGTTAAAGTTCAATTCGGCTCCCGATATTAACTTCGTGTTATGGTGTGGCCGCGGCAGGGCGCTGTGCGCCGGACGGTGTGGTAGCACTCCTATTACGGCAAATTCATTTGGTGCAGTTTGTTAATATTTCACTCACACTCGAATTGTATTATATCTTTGAATTAACTGTGGCCATCTGTACTGATGCCCTTTTTGGGACTGTCCCTAAGTTATGAAGTTACACGTTAATTAAATTGAAGATTAGAGGAAGCGTTTTAGACTTCATTATATTTATGTAGTACTTTAAAGGAGATGATAGTTAAAACATTCTTATAAAATCTATTATTTATATAAGCTGACGTCCTGAAGGTATCAACCCCAATATTAATAAAAATATTGTTAATTCTTACTTGAAAAAAAGTATGCTGACTTTTTGCGTTTTACCCGATATCGTTTTAAATATTTCTACAAATTATTTACTAAATATTTAATGTATAAATACGATTTATAGCATATTAATAAGTCATTTTCTGTCTTAAAAAACCAGTACATTCCATTTATAAACATTAATTGCACAATAAATTGACAAAAATTAATAATATCCGACAAAAATACTATTTGCTACATAAATCAAGAAAAAGAACGGGCATCGAGAAAAATTCTACATGCACGAACTGACCGTGAGACGGAATTATTGCAAATAATTACCAAGGCAACACGATCATCTACTAAAATACTGAATTAAAATTCGAGCAATTAAGATAGGATAATCACGTATTTATGTTCACCTACCGTATATAATTGACATTCAATTGAAAAGATATTGATATTCTGCAATACAGTTCACACAAAATGATACAGTGTTCAGACAACCTGATTTACGCACACCGCTCTATTTGCGATGTCTCGCCTACTCTAAATAGCAGCATTGCCTTTTTGGAAATGTTAATTTTAGCATTGAGAAGTCATTACTCTTGTCACATCATAAAATATGATACTAAGAACGGGCGCATACCTTTGACTAAACTATCGCACAACCGTTGTGCGTTGTCGATTGTTACGTAGCCAATTCAACTGGTTACACAACTAAAAATCGAGTAGTGTGCGCACCTCCATATCAACTAATAGGAATCAAAGCCAGACTAAACAGTTGTGCGATAGTTTAGTTTTACGTGTTCGCATACTCTAAGCTACCGATATACGTCTGTCGTCTACCAAAATTACGTGTCCGACTAAAGCCAGGAAAACATTTCAGCTAACATAACATTGATTTATTGCATTTTTATTACACAAGTCACAAGTGCAACATCCTATGCATTAAATTTAAGTAATATTTTTAATTACAAAGACCTTTACAACCCCGAATGCCAAGGCTATACGCCATTATTAGCAATGAGCAATTCAGTAAGCAGCTAAACTTTCCTTCATCTTTGTGCGAGTTACTATACCGACCAGTTTAGTTGGCACTCTATAAAATTTCAAAGTCTCTGTCTAACTGACATCGGCTATTCAAATGTGATAGGTTCAAAGGGTCAGAGTAAATTGGCGTGTCGGCAACACTATTATTACGGCAAAGTCGTTAACTATAAACGAGAATAAAATAACTAGACCTCAAGCTGGGAGGTCAATTAAAATAGGAATTTTTTGTCGCTGTGTACGTGATGATTGATTCTATAACACGGCTTAAAGATACCTTTGTACAGATTTGATTTTAATTGATATAATTATTATTTGCTTTCAAATGCAAATATGTTAGAGTTGTTGAATGGAAGTTACGGCTGTATACTGGAACGACATTTGAATGAGTTACAACGTCTTAAACGAAACGTCCACGCTTAAACTCCAGAATTCATAAAAAAAATTACGTCTGTTGGATTGTAAGCGGCGCTTGAGGAGTGAAGTTTTTTAAGTTCGTTTTAGCATTCGGCTGTTACTCAAGCCCAATTACAACTAACAATAGTAATTAAAAAATTTGTTATTTTTTTTCATTTTATAGTTGTTTGACAAATATGTAAAGTATAAAGTAAGTCGTTATGTAGTCATTTTATAAAACAAAACTGTGTATTAAATTAGAAAAACCTGTAAATCAGCAATAAGAAGACTGTATTTTTGAAAGAGAAGAAAATATATATATATATATATAAATAAAGAAAGAGTTCCCACCCGCACCCAACGTCCCTTTCCCATAAATATGTTAGGGGAACGAGAGGGCGGCATAGAGCCGCCAATTAAAAAAAAAATATGTAAAGTAAGTTTGTTTTATTGAAAAATCTTGTTAGTTACTGTGGGTAAAAACTTTAATTTTCTACATATTTACACCCTAAATTAAACATCCATAACGATTTGACTAATTGTGAATTGTATAAAAGGTGAAATAAATTATTAGTATCTAAGAATACATATCAACATTTATGAACATTGTAAATCCATTTCAATAATTATAAAATTGTTAGATTTTCATCTTCTTATGGCCGGTTACATTTAACTATTCGTTAGTAATTAATTAACTAGTTAATCATACTATCATACTAATATCATAAATGCGAAAGTTTAGATGGATGGATGGANNNAACGGCTGAACGGATTTCAATGTAATAAGATGTAGAAGATAGTCTGGAAGAACATAGGCTACTCACTCATGTTTTTTTTATTCCACGCGCACGGAGTCGCGGGCTAAAACTAGTGTTAAAATAAATGGAAACTTCAGAAATTCAGCAGTGGACGTAAACATTTGTATTGCGAATATTTAAATGATTATTTATCTATAGTCGAACAAAGAACGCTGCACCGAGTGTCTAGTTTAAGTCCTTTGGCTAATAGTTTAATTGCAAAGTACGCTATTCTGTCTAGGAACAGATTAGATAAGTATCTGAGCTCCGGAGGTCATTTGTGTGTTTCACGTTTTACTAAAGTATTCATCTGGCTTGCGTAACCTGACCTGTATTTTAACATATTAAAAAAACTCTAAAGTTAAAATACATTTGACACAACAATATCTATAAGACCTATATTAAAAAAATGACATCTTAATATCTTATTACTTATTTTTTATTTATGTAATCTTAATAGGCTAAATGACTATCGAATTCCTAGTTAATCTGCAATTAATGTAAGATAGGTAGAACACTTCAAAATCACACATAAAAAAATCCAAAAACTCGAAGCTAAATCTTTGCCGTAGAACGTTTAAACATTTGTTATGATAATTACAAACGCATTCTAATTGTTGTTAATAAACGTATTTTAATTGTATTATTGATCTATTGATTTCATATATAATTAAAGATACAAAATCATAATTAATTTTATTAAAACATTGTAATATTGATATACGAGACAATCGTATTGTAAATTTGAATACATTAACCTTTTCCGATAAAGCAATAGAAAAATAAAAGATATTTAATCAACCCTGTTAATCTTCTGAATAGAATAATCATTTAATATTATACAATAGTAAAAATCAAGGTTAACTTTTACAGATGTTAGATGAAGCAAAATGGTCAGCACTCAAGCGTCAAAAAGAGCTTTCGAGATAATTTTTAAAAGCTCGAAGAGCCAGAGGTCAAGTGCTTTAAATAATAGTTCTTGTACACGTAATTGATTGGTTTAATTTGTTCTTTGTTTGATTTAGTGAGCTCTCTGACATTGTTTCGACAGACGATGTGTCATGCGGCCTTCACTTGTTTAATATGTGTTAAATGTTACTCTCTTAAATTAAATGACCATATGTTTATGGTTTTCCTTGTAGCTTAACGTGATTTTCCATTGCTGAGGTACTTGTTCAAAAATATATCTATCTCTGTTTTTTTTTAATAAAATGAGAGAGATAAGAATACGTTTTGTACACATAAGTATTTACTAAGCTTCTGAAACCCATAAACATGTTCGGTATTTTAAATATATTTATGCACTTTTCCGTCATATGTATTTCTACATCTTACAATTTACAATTCAGTACTCTCAACTTTTCTTTTTGAACTTTTGTAAATTGATACATATTTATGCACTGTACATTTGTTCAGACAGTGGTAGCCTGCGGTTATCATTTGCGGTCATTTTTTTTTAATCAAAAATCGTTAAAAACATTATAAACATAGAGTAGTACCAAAGGTAATTAAATAATAGTAAATTTGAATTAAAAGATAAGTAAAAAATAGATAAGTTATTTATTATTTTGGGAATTTTATTTTAAACCAATATAAATTTTCTTTACTGCTCCCACTGAAAGTATTGCGTTCCACCACTTCTCCTAAAAACAACGGATTTCTGAGTATCAATGTACAAAGTCGAAAGACTAAAGTATAATCAAAATATAACATACCTTCATTTAAAAACTGCAAAATCTTATGAAAGTTACCACTTTTAGCTGTTACTGATCTTAAATCACCCGTATTCTCTGCGGTACTATCGTCACATTCTATATAAAAAATGTTTATTTATCACAAAGTGTTGGATATTTATAATTCAATGTCACTTTTAATTGATTATAGATAATTGTTCGCACTTACTTAGACCATATTTCATTCCTGTAATCGATAGGTAATTCACACTGTTAGAATTATAACTAACACAAATACAATAAATCATATAAAAGTCATTTAATACATTTTCAACTATTGAATTATGTACTTATTGAATATGCGACTTTCATTTATTTATTTAAAAAAACAGCAAAAAGCAATAACTATCGTCCGCGACACTGTCCGGCCGGAAAAAAAATCAATTAGTTGCCTATGCGTTCTTCCAGATTATACTCTACATCTATGTCAAATTTTAGCGGAATTCGTTCAGCCGTTCTGGAGATATGTAATTACAAACATCCATATATATAAGAAGTTTATTAAAAGTCTATGCAGACATATTTGATACAAGGTCAAACACTTTTATATCTTTGAGTACTAATTTTAACTTAGGTTTAAAATAAATCAATTACCTAATGCTAAACAAAGATCTTTCTTAAGCGAAGTATGTCTTTCGTCGCCATCTCTTTTAACTGTTAGGAATATTAACGGAATAATTAATTAATATATGCAAATTGAATTAAAATATACATAGTAGAGTTTGTCTTTTTACCTTCTTATACTTACCCTCTTTATCATATTCTTCTAATATTTTTTTTAATTCACCCAAGGATATTAGCTTTTGATCTGGATCTGCAAAGATAATGAAATAAATTCAGTTTCCCTCATTGAATACTAGATGGCGCTGCTCTGTTTATTTTTAAGCTAACTGTTCTTACCTCCGTTATTATTATTAATGAAACTATTCCCGACCTTGTAGATAATGTCTGCAAGAACAATCGTTATTTCATACACATTAATAAGTATTATATTATTGTAATTTTTACTGATATAGCGCTTTTTTGGAATCCTCATTCTTAGATTCAGAAATATGCAGATGTTTAGTTTTTAAAGCAAAACTAATTTGAAAATTAAAAAAATAGTGATGATACAGAAGGTTACAAAATAACGGTAAGATATAAGCTAATAATTGCTTAAAACTGGTAGTATTTTGGACAACACTGGTAATTTTTTTAATTTATGTTTTTTGGGCTAGAATTTTCACGGAGATAGAACGAAGTCGAGAAATCTGTTAAGAAGTGTTTAAGTTTATTAAAAAGTACCTTTCGTTGTTGTTATACTGGCAACTGAGTTTGTTGTTAATGACAAAATATTAGGCGTGCTTACATCTGTGTAAATAATAAAATTATTTAGTTTAAATTAAATTGATTTTAAAATTAACAAAAAGACACAGTAAATTACCAGAAATCGGGTTTAACTGCGCTGTAAATAAATAAAAGCTAATTTGAATATAAAAACATTAAAAAAAACTATGACAATGTTTAAAGCTTGCGCGAACCTGAAACTAAACTATCGCACAACTGTTTAGTCTCGCTTTGATTCCTATGAGCTTATATAGAGGTGCGTACACTACTCGATTTTTAGTTGTGCAACTAAACAGTTGAATTGGTTGCGAAATAATTGATAAACATACAATTGTGCGCCCGCTCTTATCAATATAAGTTTTACTCTCAAAATTTGAATTTAAGAAACTAAAAACTGTATAGAAATTTCATAACGTATGGTATCGTAGATGTTAAAGATGCCATGACGTGTCGTCAAATGATAAAAATCTACTGAACTCCTAAAGAACTTACAAATTAGAGCTGCAGGTAAACGAACATATTTCGTCTTAGGCGATGCTACAATGTGACCTTTGTTGCCATCTATTTCAAATTGAAATTCGATTTCGCGATTCGGAAACTGTTCTAAAACAAAAATTGATCTATTATTTATCTAATCATAGTCTAAATCGTACGGCAATAATGGAAAAAAATAACAATACTTAAAATATTGAGCCCACTTTAGGTGTAAACGACGAGCTATTTTTTGGCACACCTTTAATCGTTAAACTTTTTTGGAATAAAGAGAAATCTACATAAAAACTCTTTTAATAATGAATTTACGACTGTGAATGCTACAGTTGAATGTCAAATTAATGAACTTTCTTTTTAAATTAATTTGACTATGTGATATACTTTTTTTTCAATACTTTCTTTTTTTTTTTATTGGGCGGCTCTGTGCCGCCCTCTCGTTCCCCTATCATGGTTTTGGAAAGGGTCGTTGTGTGCGGGTGGAATAAATTTGCTATTTTATTTAATACTATTACAGTTTAGATTACACTAATAATCTCAATTATACTAATATCACAGTTTTGCCTCTTTAAAATTACTGCTTAACTAGGCTAAAATTACTAAAATGACTAGATTTTAATGACTACTTTAAATCAATACTATCTTAGTTAATTTTTACTTGTATTACTTTTTTAGTTAATAATTAGTCAATAAAGTTACCTGATAGTTTTTTAATTGGTTTCATGTATTTCTGAAGTAAACCTTCAAGTTTCTGTCTATTGAATATTTTATCACCTGTACAATAAATACGAATTATGTACTTCAAGTTATTTATATATTTTCATTGAATAAACGTAAAACTTACCAGTCAAGTAATCATGCGCTTTGCACGAACAAACCAATAAAAAAACAAAGTAGAAAATAATCATATTTTTATATCAATGTTTGAATCACTGTTTTCCTACATTTTGTTATACCAAATAAACATAAAGTAAAACAATCCCAGTGATTTGATTTTAAAATTGTTGGCAATAAAACTTCGATAAGAGAAATGTTACTGCAAGAAAAAAATAGCTTTAAACTTCGTTATATATTTGGATGAATATTATATATGCTCAATTAAACTGCTATAGTAAGAAAAGTAAATGATCTTTCTATAAAGTAATTTAATTTAATTACTAATTAATCAACTATTACAATTATAGACGCTATAAATTGTTTTAGTTTCGAAATAACTAGTAGATGAATTAAATGAAATCCAATCCAGTTTTACGTAACAAGACAACTCCAGCAGTTACGAGGAGGGCAATAAAACACAAATCACTTCATTACAGAGAATCTTATCACAGCCATTCCATTAAGGTATTTTGTTAATCATCTAAAATGTAATTAAATACGAAATATTACTGATATAGTTATAATATTTTACGAGTTGTTGATACAATGTTACAAATTGTAAACGGTGGCTTAATGATTCTCAATATTACTATTAAATCATCACCAGCTCACTATATGTCACTGAGGGGCTCGGAGCCTACTCTAAAGTAAGGGGTGACTAGGCCATAGTCAACC